>JAURVB010001315.1:0-188367 GCA_033002965.1 Piper betle | reverse complement strand
TGCGTTTGTTTTTAATGTTTATTTTTTCAATTTTTTTTTGCTATTATATCTTGCAGGCTCTACCTATATTCCTTGATAGTCTAGTTTCAGCATTGGGTGCTATATTGATATCTGTGACGTTGATACTGTTGTTTGGCGAGGTAAGATTTGTCTCGTCTCGTCTCTTTCTTGTTTTTCCGAACCCACCTAATTTTATTCTTCTGCCTTTCTTTCTGTTGGATGATGAATTATCACTTTCTGTACTTGAAACAGATTATACCACAGTCCGTCTGTACTCGGTATGGTTTAGCAGTTTGTGCAGCTGCGGCTCCTCTAGTGCGAGTCCTTGTTTGTATTTGCTTTCCGATAGCTTACCCAATTAGTAAGGTATACCTGTGCTTCTTATGTTCCACTATGTTTACTCAAATGTTGTTGTTGTTGCGACTGAAGTGTTGATTTCTGTTGGGATCATTCAGCTGCTGGATTATTTGTTGGGCCACAGACATTCGGCACTCTTCCGTAGAGCTGAACTGAAAACACTTGTCAATTTCCATGGAAATGAGGTGATAGAACTTATTACATGCTTCCATAGAGCTTGCACGACTTGTTAAGCATTCATCAACATTATACAATTAGAATATAAGTATATGAATGGACCACTGTATATTTACAGGCTGGGAAAGGTGGAGAATTGACTCACGATGAAACGACAATCATTGCTGGAGCACTTGAGCTACATGAGAAAACTGCCAGGGATGCCATGACTCCAATTTTGGACACTTTTGGAATTGATATAAACTCCGAACTTGACAGGTGCAGTGATTTTTCTGGACTTAACGTCAAGGCAGGATAGATTGATTCACTTCTTGAGGAGTATACTGATCTCTAACTTCCTGTGGTGCAGAGACCTGATGAAATTGATCTTGGAGAAAGGCCATAGCAGAGTTCCAGTTTACTATGAGCAACGCTCTAATATTATTGGAATTGTTCTGGTAACTATGAAATCTAATTTTTGTAGTATTGAAGTTAGTTTTCCCCTTTTTGGGTAGTAGTGCATTATTGTACTCTCTTTCATCAACTTTTTGTCTGGTTAAGTCTAAAACAATAATAATCGATTTTTTTGTTTATATAGCTCAGTTATTACATTCTAAAGCGTTTATTTCTAGTTTAATTACTTTATTGTTTTAAGAGCTTAATTAACCATGCTTAACTGATTAGAAGGACACATGGCTTTCTTCATAAGCTGTTCATATGAACTGATGTCACTGCTTTGTTTAGTTATGAGACTCTGCTTGGAGATGCATGCGAGGAGAATCTTGTATTAATTGAGCATAACTCAAACATTTGTGAAAAAATAATATTCTCATATAGATTACACTAAGCAACAACCCTAAAACATAAACAGCTAGCAGCTTCTTCTAAATGAGAGAAAAAATTAATTGAAGCTTTTCATGAGTTGCCTCCAAGAAGTTGTGAGGCACATTATGTGCATTTCTCGTGAAAAAATCTCTCTTCTGCAGGTGTAATTAATCATGCAAGTTAGGATGCCACAATGGCTAAGACAAGCTAAAATGATTGTTGGCTTATAATGCAGGTGAAGAATTTACTTTCCATTCACCCAGCAGATGAGGTTCCCATAAAAAATGTGACTATTAGAAAGATTCCAAAGTGAGTTTTTTCAGCTGAAGCTGTTCATTTTTCTGTTCAGTTGATGAGCTATTCTTTCTTTTAGCAGTTGCTTTAAGGTTACTATTTTTCGTGTTTGTGCTTTCATTTGTAATTTTGTCTATTACATTATTTTGATGCCAGGGTTCCTGAAACTATGCCACTCTATGACATTTTGAACGAGTTTCAAAAGGGGCACAGCCACATGGCTGCTGTCATAAGACCAAGCAAGCCACCTGATCAGCCTATATGTAATGGAGATGATGGTAAGAGTAGACCATGAGTTACATTCAATAGTGTCTTCCTTTGAGCAGAAACTTTCCAAACAAATAGTTTAAAATGTTAACATTTAAACGTTGACATAGACATTGAACCAAAAGAAGTAAAATTGGACATCGACGGGGAAAATCAGACTCCAGAGAAACAAGTGAAAAACAAGAGAACGATTCTGAAGTGGAAAAGCTTTCCTTCGAACACACAAAATTCTAACATAGGTTCTGTAAGAAACAAAAAGTGGACTAGGGATCTATCAAGAGATGTTCTACAAATTGATGAAAACCCACCTCCGTTCCATGAAGAAGAAGCAGTCGGGATAATCACCATGGAAGATGTCATTGAGGAGCTTTTGCAGGTATGCTAGTTTAATTCATGCATTGAATTTAGTATATATCCACTCCCATTATACTAATTAACTTAATTTTTGTCTTTCATTCAGGAAGAAATATATGATGAAACTGATTACCAAGAAGATTTATAGCGTTCTGTATACGTGGTATATTAATATATCATGTCGTGCGACCAGCAAAATGGGATTGCATTTTTTTCTCTTTTCATTTTTCAAACCTATATGTAACTATGCAATTTTGTAGATATGTAAAAGACGACAGCAGGAACTACTATGTAGAGTTTAAAGTATGAAATCCAGATTCTGGAGTTGGATTGAATTAAACGTGTCTTTTGGCCTTGGCGGCTTTTACTGGTTCCATCTAAGATGCGGGGTCTCTCTGCCTGCGTTAGGAGTCAAGACAACTCATGTAGCTAGAACTGCTTAATTTTACCCAGCCTGATTTACAAATGAAGTCAAGACAACATAGTAAAACAAGTGAATCTTGATCCGATTAAACCAAAATAAGAGGTTTATATAGGAGGTGGGTGTTGTAACTTGTATTTCACATCAAAAGGTATAAATACTACTGTGTTACATATTAACGGGGGGAACCGTGGAAACATGATTTCGTAGTCAAATTGGGATTATATCTTACTTTCATTTTATTTGATTTTCCCAAAGCTTGTATTTTTTTTCAAACAAAAAAGCTTTGGAAAATATTAATATATCAAGTTATTATATGTTGACAAAAGGCAACTGTGAAGGCCAGTAGTGTTGACTCAGTTGATAAAAGTGAAGCTTATTGTCTTGTTCAGGGTGCTCAAGATATGTCGAGATAATTCGCTCTAAGGCAGTTAGACGTTGGTTATCTTCAAATATCCAACTCAGGAATGCTCTAATATCTGCGTATTCCAAGCATGCCATGTTAGAGGAAGCTCATCAGATATTGCAGACTATGTCTGCTAGAAATCTCATCACTTGGAGTTCCATCATCTCAGGGTATCTTACTAATGGTGTAGGATTACTTCTTTTCTCTAAGATGCAAAAAGAAATGAGGCCCAATGTCTATAGTGTCGACCTTGTCTTGAGCACGTGTGCAAGTATTTCAGCTCTGATCCATGAAAAGCAGGTACATGCACACGTCCGGAGAGCAAATTTGGACATGGAGACTGCCCTGCACTTATCACATTGTTTTATCCGTTGGACTTATCAAGTGTTTGACCAGGATGCTTGATCGAGATTTTATCTCATGGAACTCTATTCTTGCACGGGAGAGGGCATGATGTTATATCCTGGTCCAATACCATGAAGAGATCAAGTATTGAACCCGACACCGTTACATTTATGATTGTATCTGCATGTAGTCATTCGGGTTTAGTTGACGAGGGACTTCGAATATTTTTTTCTATGGCTGTGGATTTTGGCATAGATCCTGGAACAGATCATTTTTCTTGCATTGTTGATTTCCTAGGACGAGCAAGTCATCTGAAAGAAGCAGAGACGCTTGTAAGCAATTTGCCCTATCAAGCGGATTATCATGTCTGGTGGGCTTCACTCAGTGCTTGTAGGGCACATGGCAACGTTAGATTGGGAAGAATTGCAGCAAAGCGCCTTCTTGAGGTCGAGCCAGATAACTCAACAGTTTATATGCTTCTGTCAAATATTTATGCTGCCATGGGAAGAGGCAGACAGAGTGAGGGGACTTATGAGGGAAAATATGCTGATAAAGGAAACTGGGTATAGTTGGATGTAATTCTCATGTATATGTATAGTACATAGTAATGTCCATGCTCTCTGTTAAAGGTCAAGTACTACCGGCCGTCCTAGGCCCTAGCTACTAGCAAAGGGAAGAGAATCGAATAACTAGCTTGGGTCACGAACCCAAATATCAAGAGCTTTGGTAGTTCAATTGAGGCCTGAAATTCCCCTAAATTTGCTACATTTGTTCATGTTGGAATTCTAATTTATAGACTAGAATTAGCGTGATGACAGGTTTTTTTTGAGCGTTCTGAAAAGTGTCCTAACTTCAACTTGAAGGTTTATAATTTAGAATGAGCCACAAACCAGGGATGGTAATCTTTTATGTGAACCTCTTAAAGCATTAGAGCAGGGTTGAGTAAGATCCTAATGGCGTTTGGTAGTCATTTTGCAATGCATATACCTCCTTATCTATAAATGGGGAAATCTAAAAATGCTCCCCGTAATTCTTAGACCAGTTATACGTCTAAGGTGTCACCTTTCTCGGTAAAACGTTGCCTCAATGCGGTCTTGCCATCCTCCACAAGGTAAAAAGTTCACCTCTTTGTCTCGCATCATATCACTTCCTCCCAGCTGCCACCGCCCTACCAGTTTCTTCTTGGATTTGGATTTATAGCAGCGAGGGGGCAAGGGGAGGGGCAGGGGCATGAATTGAGGTATTATATTGATTGCTTTTATCTTTATAAATTAAAGATTGAAGGGGAAGGTTATTGCTTCATTGTTTGATTTGAAGGGGATATTGGTTGAACTTTTTTACGCTTTTAAGACCTTCAATCGGTGGTAATATGATCAAATTATGGTATTGAAATATTATTGGGCAATGAAAGGTGAAGCCTTTTTTAGGTTTGTCTATGTTATTCTTTATTTTATTTTATTGTTTTACACATTTGGGAGTCTTAAGAAGTGGTAAATTAATCAAATTTATGGTGTTGAAATGCTGTTAATCAATGTAAATTAAAAAAATTGCTCAAATTTATACTCTCTGTTCTGGCAGTAGTCGTTTGATGTTTGATTCTTCCCCATCATTCTCGGCTTAGTTTTTTGTACTCTACTATTGGGAGAGGGTGGCCTTTCAGCTATGGTCAAGACGAAGGCGCATCTAGGAGGCATGCTTTATTCTGGCTGCGATTCCTCGCATGCCTCCACTACCCACCCCACCGCACGATTGCTACCTGCATTCAAATCCACATCTCATTTTGATTGTCATTTGATCAATTTGATTCTTAGTTTTTCTTCTTTTGTTAAAAAAATAGACTGTGTTTTCAATTTTCTTGTCTTTGTTTTAGAATTAGATTTTCTTGTCTTTGTTTTAGATTTAGTGGGGATGATGAAGACAAGGCATAGTTGGAGCAACAAGCAGGATTTTAATTACTATTTTTATAAAGCTGCAGTTCTTTGCGGGTAAGAGATTTCCACAATCATCTAGGGTAAATCTCATTTCAAATTTCATATTAATTGTGGGTAGTATTTCAGCATTTTTTCCGCCTAATTTGGCATGTAATTTTGTTATTTTTGTCTCATATTCATGATTATATAGTAACCATATTCATGAGTGTTATCCTTTTGTGTCATAATTTCACAATGATGGCTCGCTTGCCTGCCAAGGGTTCTCGGCGAGATCTCTGTCATAATAGCAAACTATTTTACCAAATTTTTGTCTTCCAGGCCACATCATTTGGCCTCGTGTCCAGTTCAGAGATGAATGGTACAGAGATGTTCTTGGATACAATCTTGGTGAAGCAAATCGCTTGCTGCAGGTTAGATTAAATTATTTCTCCTTTTGATTTGGTTTGATTATGTTGTTGTTTTATGTGTGAACATTTCATATGCTTTTCCTTCACTGCTATGACTTACAAGTGAGTGGAAGAGGGAGTTTATTTAATTAACATTTCTGATTAGTTTTACTGTTTTAAATTTAGTTATTTTTTCTTTGCCCAAATGTGAAGGTGAAGCAGTCCTTGGTCATACCCCATCACGTTTTAGTCTCCAATTCTTTTAACCTCCATGTAAAATCATAGACTGGCACACCCAAATGCCCTGCATTTTTAACTTGTATTTGTGCCTATCATATTATCATATACGCTACATGCTACAAATCAAAAGAAAGAGAAATGAATTGGCAGAAATGATAAGTTCACCATGTTAGCCTCGAACTTTACAAGATTTAAAATCTTTTGGCAAGTAATTGTATATGCTAGCTAAACTAAGCAATTCATTTCAGTTTTTTGCCAATATAAGAAAGTTGGCATCGTCTCCTCCTTTATATTGTAGAATGATCTTTTTTACTGCCTGTTTCTTTTGCTTTCCTATATAAAAAAGTTGAACTATTTCATCTCTACTTCTTTTAAAAATAAAATAAATTGTGTGCTATATAAGAAAAATATTTATTTGAATTAATGAATGATTTTTTTGCTTTTGCAGTTTTGTCATTTGAGGAAATCTATGACTGGCGCGATCACAAAGATAAATGCTTGACAGGCATGTGATGGTAGGGTTGTTTGTATTGCCTTTGTTCAAGGATGGTATTTTTTACGACCTTTTTTTCTTTCCTTTATAAGAAAGTTGAACTATTTCATCTCTATCTCTTTTTATTTAAAAAAAATTGTGTGCTCTGTAGTGAAAATATGTATTTGTATTAATAGATGGTATTTTTGTGCTTTTGCAGTTTTGTCATTTGAGGAAATCTATGGCTGGCGCGTTCACAGAGATAAATGCTTGACAGGCATTTGATAGTAGGGCTGTTTTTATTTCAATGGTCGATCTCTACGTGAACTGATAGATGGAAGTTTTGAAGAGTTATAGTTAATACTTAGAACATAGATGGTACAAAAAATTGTTTATGAAAATTTACTTTTTTGGATTATCAATTTATGTTTGTGGGGGGCATCAAAATATTGTCAATGTCTAACAATCAAAATCATTATGCTTAATTCCGACTCAAATTATCTCTTCTATCTTCCTGAAGTGATCATTTTTCTTTCTTTCTTTTTTTTAATGCCTTGTTTGTTGCTAAAGATCTTAGAAATATTTGTTAATTCAGGTTGATGGCACCATAAAAAGAGTTTTTAAAAATTATCCAATGTCTCCGAAGAGACCCATAAAGTGTGTTGTTGACATGGATGTACGAATCGGCTGATTTCGAGTGAAATCGGCCAATTTAATCGGATAGGCAGTGTGCCGATCCGACTTTGGAGCCGAATCGGTCGGCCCCGAATCAACATCCAAATCGGTCGATTTACCCAATTTTGACCTGATTAAAATCTGATTCGGAATCAGGGTAAATCGGAAAGAATCAGTTTTTTAGGTAAATGATTAAAATATCATAGGTATGATATTTATTAAATTATTTAAGCATGAATAAAATTAAAATTTTGATTTTAAAAACCTAAAATTACGCTGGTCTCCCCCACTCGCCACCGCGCTTCCTCGCCTTTGACCTCAGCTCCGATCGGGCTTTCGACCTAGCCTCCGCCCTCGCAACCTCGCCTCCGATAGGACAAAGGTGGCAGGGCGGGGCAGAGGCGCAAGGAGGAGGGACTGGGCAGGGCAGTGTCGACAGGGTGAGGACGGGTAGGGCGGGGCCAGTGGGAGGAGGCTGGGCGATGTGGGGCCGGCGGGGCGAGGCGGGCAGGGCACGGACGGTAGGGGTGAAGGAGGATGGCATCGCTCGTAATTAAAAGTTGACTCAACACCGACTCGAGTCAAAAATAATAATTAATTCTAAATAATTTTAAAAAATCTAAAAAATATTTAAAAAATACCATAAACAATAATACACACAATAATATCAAAATAACATCAATATCAAATTTTTATATATTTATGTTATAAATTGTCAAATTATTATATATGATCGATTAGACCGATTCAACTGAACCAATTCCTGTCGGATTTAAACCGATTTCAATTCCAACTCTGACTCCTTGAAAACCGATTCCGATTCCAATTTTTGCAACCATGGTTGTTGATAATTCTTTTACATATTTGACGTTCTCAAATTAGTTTTAAAGATAAAGATGATTTTTAACCTAGCCCGCTCTGCACGGATTATTTGGCTAGTAATATAAGAGTGCAAGCCTGGGATAAGTTTTCTGATTGAAAAACGATTAAAGTGACTAATGTCGCTTTGAGGCATGGAGTTCCCTTACTTTGTTGCCATTGTTGGTAACTAGTTAATCGCAGACATGAAATTGGTCTCTCTGTGCACCAATTAATTACAATACTACCGTAAAAACCGAAACCAGTGGCATGGCTGCAAGCAATTCTTCACGAAATGTAACTTGGCAAGGTACACATTAGCACGCTAATTGAGGCACTGCATCAACAGGCATACCAAAGAGGAAACCCACATCACGTAGTTTGGTTAAATGCAGCTATTAGCAGCGGTGGCGGGGCCATCTCAACGAGTTGGTTCAATTGGCAGACCTCTGTAGTAGGCAGGTGAAGTTGCCGGAAAAAACATTTGTCGAACGCCTTCTGCCCTTATTATGGGGAAGATTATATTCGAAGCACCCTGCGAAAAAAATACCAAGTACATTACTAAATCAGCAAAGAGCCTATGAAAAAGCAGTTGGATTTTGTTATATAATGAAACACATACCGCAATCAATCTGACTCCAATCCACAAACGCTTGATGGAAGGGAATGGAAGCAGCAGACGGCCGACGCCATATATGGCCACAGCAAAAAAGTGTGCAACCAAGCTTAATGGACGGGGGTTCAGACCAGAAAGCAAAGCAACAGGCCCACTCGAAAAACTCCTCCAAGGCTCAAGTAATCAAAACAAGCCTGGCGCATTTCTTTCATAGCCTGATCAGGTGATGCGCAAAAGACTTTGTAAAGCGCACCCGCCAGGGTATTAATTGTGGATGCCACCGGCTGGAAGTGAAATGCGTCACACAAAATCAGTAAAATTTTCCTGTTTAGAAACTTAAATCAATATGTTGACGGATTGCCTACCTTGCGTAGCGTGTAAAATGATTCCAGGTATTCACATAGAGCGGTTGCATCATGCAAATCACGTAGAGGCTTTAAGAGATTCTGGAGAACGTAGATATCAGATAAGGCCACAGTCATTCCTCCACCAGTCAAGGGATGTCTCATGTTAAATGCATCACCCAATAGAAGAGCTCCTGGAGTTGGATTAGGAGAAGCTGGCATGCTTTTGTTTGGCATTGATCTTACATTTCCTCTGTCTATGGCTGATATGAACGCATCGTGTAGTTGTTTTGGTATCTGAAATAATGCCCAATGCACTTACACTACAGAGACCAACAACCTTACAACTTCATCCCTTCAAATTGAGCTAAAAATAAAGAGGTTGCTACTAAGCAGTGATTATCAGCCTCGAAAAATCATTCCCAATAAAGTTTAGATTTTCTAAAAGAAATGATAATCCTTTCAAAATCAAACTGCTCAAAAACTCGGATAGGAACAAATAACTTCAGTCTCATAAAAATTTTAATTAGCACACACCTGGGGAGCAACAACAGTCTTTAGATATTTAGTCATTTCTCCATTCGCCACAGAAGGCAATTTCTTGCCGGGTACATCAACCAGACATCGAACTTCGTTAGTGCCAATGGGATAGAGTAATATAGGGGAAGGATCAGCCAGGACAACATGCCCATGATTTGGATAGGGAAGTTCACAATTCTCCAAAACCAGGCCAACAAAATGAGAAGGCACATCTATCTATGTAAAACAAAAAGAAAAATGACTCAGAGCCAAAAATAATAACAAATATGAACAAGTCCTAACTAAAAGTGAAATTTTGCGCCAAAATAAGAGCTATACAAATGAAATTACCAAAGACAGCCTAATACAATGGTGGATTTGTGCCCATACAAAAAAGATACAAAATAACTAAAAATAGTTAAGGGTTGAATCCAGAATGGCAACTGTAAAGAACATGCAAAATATTTGTGTAAATAAGTACGAAATAATAGAATTTATCTAAACCTTCACCTGATTGCTGCAAAGAGAACGCCTCAAGTTAGAAAAACATCCATCACAAACAACAGTAAGAGGTGCATATGCCTTCAGCTCTTCACCATTCTTGGACTTGTAGTTCACCCCCTTTACTGTTCCATTTTCCTCAATGAGGGAAACAACCGTCCCTTCGCTCCAATTTGACACTAACGAGAAAACCAAGAAGGATATCATAATTAAGTGGAAAGCCCCCCAAAGGGAAACCAAGTTAGCACCACAAAGGAAATGCATAGAAAATATACTGCGGGACTCAATCATAAAATTAATTGGTCACTGCAAAAAATACATTATAAAACTGGCCGGCCTCTATTTCCAAAAGTCATTATTGGACATAAATTAGGGGTGACGTTGATATGACACAGTTAGCACATACAAGCACAGCAGAAAGACTACAGCAGAAACAGATTAAGAACCAAAACCTAAAGAGCAGAATTTAATAAACGAACCAAACATATGTTTACCTTCCTTTTACTTATAAAACTAAACAATTGAATAAGACAATCAGAAAATGGTATCTGTGTCTACCTGGGAAGAGTAGCAGCTTTATTTCTCATCCTTTGCACAAACCGTCCATTGTGGAAGCTTCTGCCAGCCACATCAGAATCGAACTTCTCCAGAGGATAGGAGACTTTAGTATCTTTCCCATCCTTAAAAATTGCGTAACCAAGTATGCGTTGTGCATCTATTTCTTCTACACAATCTGAAAAAGTATTACATGCGTCAACACTAATAAGTCCTTGGAGACAATTCAATTAAATCCTGAACAGATCTCAACAAGAACGTAATTATTTTAATTAATCACCTTGAATGCCCAATTCAACCAACTTCAGATAACCTCCTGGTTGCAACAGTTCACCAACAATCCTATCAGGCTCCGATAAATCTCTTTCAATAACATGCACTTTGCGTCCGTCCTATAACCAAAGAGAGGTTAACAACATGACACATTGAGAATCTCTTCATTTCTTCACAAACAAATATTGATGTTCCAAGGCACATTATGCATTTTTTTATCAAAAACAAAACCTGAAATTCTCAGTTTTTCCTTGATTTGCACAAATTTTACCATACTTGTCTTACAGATATAGCAAATTAATAACCCAAATCCTCTATACATTCAACATGCAATCAGTCTCTTTGGATTTTTAAAAAAACATACAAATTACTTTCCGGATCTACCAAAAATCTTCAAAGAAAAACCTGAAGAAATTTTTTAAAATATATATATTTATATGAATTGCATTGCCAAGTCTGGCGATGCAAAACATTATCGGAAGAAAAAGCACGCACCTTTCCGAGCGTGTAAGCCAAAGCAGCGCCGGCGACACCAGCTCCCACAATAACCACATCCGGTCCATCGCTCTGCAGATCTTCCCGGCCCTTCTTCTCAACCTCCTCCACCACCCCCTCCAACCGACCGCCCCCTCTCCTCCCCCTTGTCTTCTTCGCCCGCGCCGCCGGAAAAGGACGAAGAACACGAGAAGAAGGAGAGGCCCCAGCAAGGCCGCGACGGCGGCGCCGGAGACGGTATCGAGTGGCGGCATTCTACTCGGCTGCGGCGGCGACGCGGCGGCGGCGATGTCGGTGCCGGACCGACGGACAAGGGATGAGAGGTTGCGTCGGCCGGGGAGGGGTGCGCTGGGGTGGGTGTTTTATAGTGGAAGGTGACGTCGACGTGATGCGCTGGCGACAACGTCTACGTGATTGGTGCGCGTGAAGTGTATGTCTGGCGATGGCCCACGTCATGTGTTTTAGGGTTCCCATTTATTATTATTCGTCTTTTTTCTAAAATAACCCTATTAATTATTATTATTATTATGTATTGCTGGATATTAATTGTGATTCTAAATTTTGGGGGAAAGATATCCGACTTTGTGTGATTCCTTTTTTGGGGCATTAAATTTGGAAAAACAAAGGTTGAAATTTATGAGTGATCAGAGAAAAAATAAATCAAACTTTTTTAATAAATTATTAGGTGAGTTAATATGTGTGGGTGCGTGTTTCGTGAGAGTAGTTAGAGAGAGGGTGGCTTAAGAATTAAGAAATTCTACCTTGACATATCTACAAATTTATAGTTTTAAAATTTATAATGAAACAAAGATATAAAGGGCAGAGTAGTTTTATATACTAGAAGAAAATGACACGTTTATCAATTATTAGGTATGTTGTTGATTTTCTTTCTTTTTTATTTTTATTTTTTGTCGATTTTAGACATTTTATGATGAATAACTTTGGATGATTCTCCTGGTCTTGGATTTTTCACGGCCTTAACTTGTTTCGTATGTAATGTAAAGGGAGTTGTGTCAATGGTTCTCATTTTAAATGCTCACATTGTTTAACAAGTTGAAAATTATAAAAAATAATTATTTACATAACTCATATTGCCATATTGTTGAGTTGTTAGCACTTACCGCTTTGAGAGAATTTTGCAAATTAAACAATTTATTTAATTTTTATAATTATAAATAAAACATATATCTTTAAACATTAGTCTGGTATTAAATTAAGATCAAATATATTAATAAAGATGAATTTATTATTTTTAATTTAATTAATTAATTTAAAAAATGACCAAACTAATTAGTTTGTACTGATTAAAGTAATATCAAAGTCAACTCAAAATTATTTTATTGATGGTGGTTTGTTTCCACGTATTCAGTTAGGCTTAAAATCTTATGATTTAGTATATTAGTGAGAATAAATTTATAATTTTCTTTCTCTATTTTATTCTAATAACTCTAGCTAGTCTAATTATAGAAAATTAATGGGTTGTCATTGCTTCAAAAATTTATGGGTTGTCATTAATTAGAGTGGTTATTACCATAAAAGAGGGAAGAAAGGTCGTCATGGAACGGTAGCCAATAGCTGTAGGCTGCGGGGTAAGTGCTACAGTAAAAAATTTTAAAAAATGTCACGTGCAACTGAAGTGTGTGCCAAGTTAGTTTGGCCAATATATTCTTTAACTATATATTTGAATATGCTAAGTTATTTATTTTATTTAGTGAATATTAACATCTACTCGAGTTTTTATTTTATTTGTTGATCAATATTGTAAACTTGTTTGGGAGTTATATTGATCCACTAATAAAATAAAGACTTCGCCTTAAAATTATAACAAAAACCTATCAACTTAATCTAACAAAATTTTTATTGAATCTAGCTTGAAAGTTGAAAGTGCTATCATTCAAATTTGTGATTGCCACACTCACTGTTGCACGAATCGGCCGATTCTGTGCGGAATCGGCCGATTTAAATCGGATCGGCGCGATGCCGATCCGATTTTCCGAATCGGCCTCGGAATCGGCCGATTTAAATCGGAATCGGTTTTTTTAATGAAATTACTAAAATACCCTAGGTATGATTTTTATTAAATTATTTAAGTATGGGTAAAATGGTAATTTGGATTTTAAAAACCTAAAATCAAACCCGCTCCCCCGCGCCGCCGCCGCTCGTCCGCCCGCCGCCGCCCTGTTTCCGCCCTCCGCCGTGCTCCCCGACTCCGGGCTCGCCGCCGACCGGGCTACCGACCTCGCAACGTCGCCGCCGAAGTGTGGCCGGACCGAATCGGGCTGTGATGCACGAATCGCCGCGACTCGCCGCCGCTCCGAGCCGCCTCGCCGCCGGCTGCGGGCCGCTGACTGTTCGTCCGACCGGGCTGCCGACATCCTCCGACATCGCCGCCTCGAGACTCGCCGCCGACCGGGCCGGCGACGGCGGCGGGGGTAAAGAGTGGCATTCTCGTAATTAAAAGTTGACTCGAGTCTAACTCGAGTCAAAAATAATAATTAATTCTAAATAATTTAAAAAATCTTAAAAAATATTTAAAAATATCAGAAACTATAATATACAAAATAATATCAAAATAACATCAATACCCAATTTTAATATATTTATATTATAAATTGTCAAATTATTATATATGACCGATTAAATTAATTTGGACCGATTCAACTGAACCGATTCTTGGCCGATTCAGACCGATTCCTGGCCGATTCAGACCGATTCCTGGCCGATTCAGACCGATTCCTGGCCGATTTAGACCGATTCCGATTCCGATTCCGACTCCCTGGAAAACCGATTCCGACTCCTGAAAACCGATTCCGATTCCGATTCCGATTCTAATTCATGCAACCATGGCCACACTTCTATGCTTAATAACCTTAAATCAAAACTTTATTTAATGTTTTAAAATTATTTAAAGAAAAGGTGGAAAATCTCTCAATATTGTCAAAGAATTCAAATTACACATTAAAATTAGAGGTACTCTTTTCCTTAAAAAGTAACTTTTCCACTATTACTTTTTTATTGCCAAAATTTCCTGGTCCGGCGCCACTATCTCCACCAATCACTTATTTGACATGTACTTTGGAATGTTAGGATAATTCTAAAAAGTGATTTAAAATTCTTTAAAAGGTAATATTTTAGTGCCATTTGATTTAATATATTCAAAATCTGACCCTTTTGTACGTGTCTATGAATACCACACATTTGACGGGCGATGCGAGAGCAACTTACGAGACCATAAATACGTGATCACATGATCCAGTGCGGGGTTACTCTCATTTCCGTAGAGTGGTACACGATTGATGAGGTGTGCAACCAACAACAACGTCTTGGCACCGTTCTAACTTAATGCTAAGGAAAATATGTGGTCAGCAATGTCAAAATGGTCTACCAAAAAGGTTCATACCTGCGTAACAACGAGAATGCATTAATTGGACGGATATTTTGAGCCTCGTAATAAAAGTTTCGTTTTAGTTATTAAGGTGTGACTAAGATAGGGAGAGGATTCAATACATGAAATGTAACGTGTCTTCCTAACATTTAACGGGTTGTAAACATCATGTATCACACAGGGACCAAATTTTGTGTGGCCCGTCATGGCCAAAAAAGTTGTGTTTTAACACGTAACACTTCTGGGTCCTTCTTCCCACATATGATTCATGCACTAATGCATCAAAAGTTATATGGGGAGTTCGTTTTCACGATATAACAATCGGGTCCATTCTACGGACTCTCCAAGGCGTACAATTATTTTTGGACTTTCTACTTTGCCTCACTTGTACAACTTGTATTCACTAACATAACATATCGACCCGTGGTTTACTAAAAAAGTGATATGTTTATTTTATACATTTCCTAGATGCAGTCAGGTTGCAAAAGATTACAACTTGCTAAGTGTTGTATAAATTTTAACTTTAACCAAATTATGTAGATGATAAATTATCAATAATAAAACTTTTTTCATATTAAATCATCAAAAAAAATTAATAATAAAAATATACCTGAATCTATAATAACAAAATAATTCTCAACTTTTTTAAGTTTTGATCTTTTAAATTTAATATCGATTCTCCAAAATTAAAATTTCTATATAATGAGATACCAAAAAGAAAAATTACGGAGTGAATTTGGGGACCATAACCCTATTTACCCTTATAATCGTATTTATCTTTTTCATAATTCCAATTTCTCGTATTTATCCTTATCTTTCATAATTTCAATTTAACCTATCATAAATTAGAAATTATGAAAACGGTATCTACACATATTTATTCATACTTATCTTAAACATATAATATCTCCACATATTTATCTTAAAAATAAATAACCCATTAACCTTAACTTTAATATAATACAATTATATACTTGTATATATATATCCAAAATCTAACAACAAGTACTTTATATTCATCTGACTGTAGCCATGGGGCGTATAAAATATCCCCAAGGCCAAATATAATGGCTGCCATAGGACGTTGGAGGAATTCATAAAATAATATTGTTTTGCCAACAATTTATGTGTTTATTAAAAGAAAAATAATTTGTTGGAAGGTCTTACACTCAATATTGGCTATAAGACCCAACTGAGTAACGACAGAATTATAAATAAAAAGAACTATTCATTCTTGAAATAATAAAATTATCACAATGACATTTAATAAATGGGTAATTTGTTTGAAGTTAATTAGGCTTTACAACTATTTTAGTTGTAAGGTCTTACAACAGAATATCATGATAGACTTTATTTAGAATTTAGATTTCATATCAAATTATCGAGAGAAATAAAATAAATAAATGAAATAGCGGAAGCGTACCTGAAGCCATAAAGAAATCAGAGTCTTGATCACTTAGGTTTTGGATCTTCCAAATTCAAGACTAGTTTTCTAAACCAAAGTTCTGGACAATGGGATACCAGAACGAAAACCAGATATGAATTCAGGGACCATAACCTCCATATTTATAGCCTTAGTTCCATAAATTCAATTCCACCCATAACGAAAGAGAATTTATGAAAAGGTATCTACACATTAAATTCCACACTTTTCTCATTAAATTCCACACCTTAATTTATGGCTCATAACCTTTAACTTTAGTAGATCAATTTAATTTAGCCAACCTTATATAATAACATATGATACAATTCCTGATTCATGTATATATTTATGTCCAATTTCCAACAATCTCCCACTTGGACTTAATATATACACAAAATAATTGTATAACTTTATGAGCTCCAAACATATGTCATTATACCAAAATAACAATCTCGTCCATTAATCAATGTCAATATAGGATCAAGGCGATTTTCGTCACATTGAGCGTAACTAAACCTTCCATGGTCACATACACCAACATAATCAAATGACATAGATCAAGTATGGATGTGTAGCATGAAAATTACATGTAATTTGATCTGAACATGCCTATTTTCAACTGGTCCAACCTTATGAGATCACCAAAATACCAAAACAGAGTGAACCTTAAACCAAAATACTGCAGTTTATTACAAACTCCCACTAAAGTAACATATCATCAAATGATACAATACCCATCTGAGCAACATGCTCATGAAAGACCTTGGGTAGTAATCCTTTAGTAAGCGGATCCGCAACCATGGAGTTTGTTCCAATATGTTCTATTGATACTTTACCACTCTGAACTCTTTCTTTTACAACAAGAAACTTGATCTCTATATGTTTTGATTTAGATGAGCTCCTGTTGTTATTTGAATATGACACTGCAGACTGATTGTCACAGAATATCTTAAGTGGTCTTTCAATATTATCAACAATACGCAGCCCTGTGACAAAATTCCGCAACCATATTCCCTGATTGGATGCCTCATAACAAGCTATGAATTCGGCTGCCATAGTGGAAGAAGCTATGAGTGTCTGCTTAGCACTTTTCCAAGAAATAGCTCCGCCAGCTAGTAGATAGACATAGCCAGAAGTGGATCGACGACTATCTTGACATCCAGCAAAATCGGAATCAGAATATCCTGTGATCTCAAGTTGATCTGATTTCCGATATGTGAGCATGTAATGTTTTGTTTTCTGAAGATACCTCATGACCCTTTTGGCTGCTATCCAGTGATCCAACCCTGGATTACTTAGATATCTGCCCAACATTCCAACAATATACGCAATATCTGGACGCGTACATACTTGAGCATACATAAGACTTCCCACTACTGAAGCATAGGGAATCTTTTGCATTTCCTTTTCTTCTATATCATTTTTGGGGCACTGATTGAGACTGAATTTGTCTCCCTTAGAAATAGGGGTATCTCCTGGTTTACAATTTTGCATGCCAAATCTTTTAAGCACTTTTTCTATATATGTCTTTTGTGATAATCCAAGTATACATCGATCGCGATTCCGATGTATTTGAATTCCTAATACAAAAGATGCATTACCAAGATCTTTCATTTCAAATTTCTTTGACAAAAGATTCTTGGTTTCGTGCAAAAAATCTATATTATTACTGGCAAGTAATATATCATCAACATATAAAACCAGGAAAATATACTTACTCCCACTAAACTTATGGTATATGCAATCATCAATCACATTCAACTCAAAACCAAATGAAAGAATCACTTGATGAAATTTGTGATACCATTGACGAGAAGCCTGCTTAAGTCCATAGATAGATTTCTTTAATTTGCAAACCATCTTCTTTGAATCTCCTAATACAAAGTTTTCTGGTTGCACCATATAAATTGTTTCATCAATGTCACCATTTAGAAACGCAGTCTTTACATCCATCTGATGTAACTCAAGATCAAAATGTGCCACCAATGCCATAATTATTCTAAACGAGTCTTTCGATGAAACTGGAGAGAAAGTCTCATTATAATCAATGCCTTCCTTTTGAGTAAAGCCCTTTGCAACAAGACGAGCCTTATATCTTTCTATATTACCCTTCGAATCCCTCTTGGTTTTAAATATCCATTTGCAACCAATGGGTTTCGCACCTTCAGGCAATGAGACAAGATCCCAAACGTCATTAGTTTTCATGGACTTCATCTCTTCATTCATGGCATCAATCCACTTTTGAAAATTAGAACTCTTCATGGCTTGATGAAAACTGATTGGATCATCATTAACCATTTCATTATTATCCTCATGTTCTTGGAGAAAGATAATATAATCATCTGAAATTGCTTTTCTCCTTTCTCTTGTGGATCTCCTCAATGGCATTTGCTCTTGAGGTTGTTGAGTTTGTTCTTCAGGTATAACTTGAGTAGGGAGATTCTCGACATTGTCTTGTAATTCTGGTATTGTTTCTTGAACAACATCAGAAATATGATCCTGATTCTGATTTTTATCAAGAACAATTATGGGAAGAGAATCAGATTCTTCTTCAAAAACAAAGTCTCTAACCTCATTTCCCCTTTCCAAACCAACATCCTCAAAAACTGGGCATTTCTCGTCTCAAAAAATGACTTAATAGTGGGATCATAAAACTTATACCCTATTGACCGATCAGAGTACCCAACAAAATAACTGCTAACTGTTCTTGAGTCCAGTTTCTTTTCATTTGGCCTATAAGGCCTTGCCTCAGCTGGACAACCCCAAATGCGTAAATGCATTATACTGGGCCTTTTTCCGGTCCATAATTCATAAGGGGTCTTAACTGTTGCTTTTGTTGGTACTCTATTAAGAAGATATACTGCTGTCTTTAGTGCCTCACCCCAGAGTGAATCAGGCAAAGTAGTATGAGCAATCATACTTCTTACCATGTCCTTTAATGTTCGGTTTCGTCTCTCAGCAACACCATTCATACTAGGAGTACCTGGCATTGTGTATTGCGGGACGATTCCACACTCTTCTAGAAATTTGGCAAATGGTCCTGGACGCTGTACACCTGATCCATCATATCTGCCATAGTATTCACCACCACGATCAGATCTGATAGCCTTAATAGTTCTGTCAAGTTGGTTCTCAACTTCAGCTTTATATGCCTTAAATACTTCCAATGCTTGAGACTTCTCATGAATGAGATAAAGGTAACCATAACGAGAATAATCGTCTATGAACGTAATAAAATATTGTTGACCATTCCAAGAAGCCGTAGGGAAGGGCCCACAAATGTCCGTATGTATTAGTTCTAAGACGTTTGAAGATCTATTGGCACCTAGTCTCCTTATATTTGTTTGTTTTCCCTTAATGCACCCAATACAGATTTGAAAATCTGCAAAATTAAGAGAATCAAGAATTCCATCTGACATAAGTCGTACAATTCTTTGTTTAGAAATGTGTCCTAAACGCTTATGCCATAGTAAAGCAGAATTCTCATTGGTTAATTTTCTCTTTGTACCACATAGTTCCACATGCAAGGTTTCATTAAAAGATGCAATAGTATCAAGTAAATATAGAT
Organism: Piper betle; assembly: GCA_033002965.1. Taxonomy (NCBI): domain Eukaryota; kingdom Viridiplantae; phylum Streptophyta; class Magnoliopsida; order Piperales; family Piperaceae; genus Piper; species Piper betle. Next base: position 168,701 of record JAURVB010001315.1, on the reverse strand, counting down.
TATCATAAAAAGACAAGGACCCTGTACCCACAATATTTGAATTTAGAAAAGACTAAACTTATTATTTCTAAATGAACAAGAGTAACCAGATTTGTCCAATATAGAAATAGAAACCAAATTTCGTCTAAAAGACGGTACTACATGTGTCTCTTTCAAATCCAAATAAAATCCTGTCTCTAATAATAATCTAAAAATCCCTATTGCTTCAACTATAACTGATTTGCCATCACCCATATAGATGAATCTTTCAGCATCATTTGGCTTTCTGTAACTCAGGCAACCCTGCATTGACACACTTATGTGAGTAGTAGCACCTGAATCTAGCCACCAAGTGTGTATTGGTACTGAAACTAGATTAACCTCAGAACAAACAAAATTAAGAAATGAACCTTTCTTTACACGCCAGGCGTGATACTTAGTGCATTCCTTCTTCATATGTCCAGGTTTACCACAAAAGAAACAGCAAGAAACTTGATTTTCTTTCTTTTGCTGTTGCGTGTGAGACCCATTATCAGCATCCTTAGCCCTCTTTCTTTTCTTATTTTTATCCTTATAGGTACTAGCCAAGTGAGCACTCTCAACCTGTTCTTGCTTCAATCTTTCTTCTTCTTGCACACAATAAGAAATGAGCTCATTAAGAGTCCATTTATCCCTTTGACAGTTGTAACTGACCTTGAATTGACCGAATTGTGCAGGTAGAGAAATTAAAACTAAATGCACGAGCAAATCTTCAGATAGCTCTAACTTTAGTGCTTTTAGTTTTGAAGCAATATTTGACATCTCTAAGATGTACTCCCTTATGCTTGTTTTGCCTTTATACTTCATTGAAATCAAGTTCGTCAACAGCGTACTTGTTTCAGCTTTATCATTTTTGACAAAACGTTTTTCAATTTCTTTAAGAAACTCACTGGCTGTAATAACCTTTTTCCGAAACATCGCCCCTGAAGGTCTCTGGAATTCCCCGTTTCATGATCATAAGACTCATGCGATTTGAACGTTCCCATTTCTCAATGTCCCGTTTGTCCTCATTGGAACTTTTATCAGTAAGAGAAGCAGGTTGTTCAGTCCTTAATGCAAGGTCAAGATCCATGCAGCCGAGAATAATCATTATGCTTTCTTTCCAATCCTTAAAGTTATCTTTAAGCATTGGTACTGAGTTTATGTTGGCAGAAAATATAGAAGCAGACTGATTAACTGAAGAGAAAACAACATGCCCACAAATAAGATTAATAATTTTTAATCCCATTAATAGATACCTAGCACAACATCAATATTTAGTCTTTGGACAGAAATATCAATTTGTAAATGGTACTCTTAGTGCAATAATCAAATATAGATAATAAATCCTGTCAAATAATAAACCTTTCTTTTGGCCGATTTATCATTCACATGGAAACCTAAAATTATCTCATATTTATTATTTTAATGTCATAATCAAATATGGATAATAAATCCTGTCAGATAAAAAACCTTCCTTTTGGCCGATTAATATCCACATGAATTAAATACTCATAATTATCTTAATATTTAAAAAATAAATTAATTTCCACAAAAGAGGCTACTTTGGCAGCATATTGTAGTCCTTAATAAATTTTAAAATATTAATTATGTTTTAACCAAAAGGTTATAAAAAATATCTTTATGTGGGAGTTTCCAAAATTATAACCTTTTGTAACTTTATTTTCCTCATGTTATGTTACCAAAAGAGGACCTTAATTTTGGGATTAAATCCCACAAAAATTTATAAAATAAAACCTAAGGCTCAATAATTTGATATGAAGTTGGCTCTGATGCCGCTTGATAGACTTTATTTAGAATTTAGATTTCATATCAAATTATCGAGAGAAATAAAATAAATAAATGAAATAGCGGAAGCGTACCTGAAGCCATAAAGAAATCAGAGTCTTGATCACTTAGGTTTTGGATCTTCCAAATTCAAGACTAGTTTTCTAAACCAAAGTTCTGGACAATGGGATACCAGAACGAAAACCAGATATGAATTCAGGGACCATAACCTCCATATTTATAGCCTTAGTTCCATAAATTCAATTCCACCCATAACGAAAGAGAATTTATGAAAAGGTATCTACACATTAAATTCCACACTTTTCTCATTAAATTCCACACCTTAATTTATGGCTCATAACCTTTAACTTTAGTAGATCAATTTAATTTAGCCAACCTTATATAATAACATATGATACAATTCCTGATTCATGTATATATTTATGTCCAATTTCCAACATATCACTCTTTGGAAAAACTCTGCTTTTACTAGTTTGGTTGGCAATGTTCAAATTGAAAGTGAAAATTCGAAGTGTAATACTCCTCTACCTTTAATGAGACACTATATTTTGTAGAAGCAATACAATATATATGGTGCCTGTATAAAGAAACCTTTTTCGTTTTTACTTACTGCTGTAATGACAATTGAATCGGTTATTATACAGTATAATAAAATACTAGAAGCAAGTTAAGTTTAATAATGCAAAAATTGATGTGAAGAAAATCACAGCGAGCATTAGGTGTTAAATAAATCATTATACTCGTGTTGTTAAATATATTTACAAATTTGCATGACGACACAAAATAGAAGCTACTAGCCATGAATATGAACATGAATGCAAAGTACGCTAGGAATAAAAGTTGGTGGAAACAAGATAATGCTCTATTTCGTCTTCACACAGCTGTTCCTGAGGCATGGAGAGGAATTTATACGGGAGTTCAGAATCTGCATAAGAAGGTCATGTAGGTTGTGGGAAATGGACAGAAGGTTAGATTGGGTTTAGAACCTTCGATGCTTTGCGATTACTGGTGATATTCCTTGTTTGAAGCAAAATTACTCTCATTTTGTTCGCCGTCATGCAGCGTTAATTACTCAACTTCTTCCCCCAAACTCTACTGTTTTAGATAAATGTGTATGGTTGGGAACACCTAATAGAAAATATCCGGTGAAAGTATTTATAACTAATAATTTTTGTAACGGAGTGGAGAGAGCAAGAGAATTTGACTGGGCAGCTTGGTGGATGGAGAAGACAATGCCCCCTGCTAAAGAATTGTCAATTTGCAAAAGCATTTTGGTTTGCAATTTTTGGGATTTGTGTAGATGCATGGAATGTTTCTTCTCCGATGATATTTTTGCTTCAACTTCAAAGTTGGGCAATGCACCACAGGTTTGAGCAACCGCATTTCCTTCTTACTTGTCTTCTTTGTTTAGAACTGATTTGGAAGGTGCAAAATGAACACAAATTCCAAGGAAAACAATCTAATTGTGATCTAGGGGTGGTAGTTATAAAAACACATGTTGGTGTTTATGCTTCAGTTCATCATTTAGTGAGCCCTCCTATGAAGGTTGTAAGGAAGCATGTGCACTCTTTAAGTTGTAAAATGAATGTGTCCCCTAGGTATAATATAATGGTTGATGATAGCTTTCTCGCAAAAACCGATCATTCAGGTTGGGATTTTGCAGTCTATTTTATGACTAACACCATTCTACATGTCGCTGCTAGATCAAATAAAAGACGATCAATTCAAGCAGCTGAATTCGAATGAGCTTAAGGGCGGCTCGATCTGCTCTGAAGATGAATCCCAAGCCTGCTTTGATGTTTCTGGACTCTAGTGTGCTGGTTAACGCTTTGAATGGGAGCGGGTATTGGGTGCGTGTGCACGCACGCTAAAAAGTTAGCCTTTGAACGATGATAACAGGGATGTAAGCAAGTTAAACCTGTTTGCAAATATTTTACATTTGACCCAATTTGGCTTGAACTCGTGCTCGTTAATTTTGTGCTCAAAAAATACTTGGTTCGAAATAAATAGTTCATTGAACAATGAACATAATTTGAGCTAAAGAGTGTTCGATTCGGCTTGACTCAAAACTAGAGTTCAATGTATTTAAACTTGAAAAAATTCTCGGCTCGTCAATATTATCGAGGTCACATTGAACTTATATAATATTGAAAAGAAAATCTTGATCCTATATAAATCGAACATGAGCCAAACACAAATATTTACTCGGCTCAAACTTGATTCAAAAACACAGCAAGCCGAACACAAGTTAAACCCAAACACTATAAATTTTAGAGAAGTTTGGTTCGACCCATAATATATCCAAGCTTGTCAAACATTCAAATAAGCTCAATCATATTTGTAAAAAATTATATCAAATTTAAAAACATCCATTTCTGGCTCTACAGAGCTCGACTCGTTTACACTCCCAAGTGACAGTTCGTATGTTGATATTGCAATCTCACCTTTTGTTGATAGGCTAAGACTATTTGATGGTCCGAACGAATTTTTTGTTTGTTGGATTTCTCGTAAGTGTAATATGTTAGCTTATTGTGCTGCAAATTATGCTCCTACGCATTTGGTGAAGTGTAACGACCACACTTCACTTTATGTTTGCCATAGTTTCTTTAACGCAAAGTTATGTTAAAAAGAAAGAAGCATGGCCCAAATTACAAGACAAACCGGCCCAGGAAAACTCGACTCGATTTGTACGATGGTGGGGTCGGGTTGGCCGGACATTGAGCAGTCGACTTCGCCGGCGACGGACGATGGATTTCCGATGCACCGACGCCGCCGTCTGGGGGCATGCCCTCTCCACCTACACGGACCGCCTGACCTCCCTCTCCAACCCCGACCTCCTTCGCCTCGACGACTTCTACCGCAACCGCCTCCCCCTCCTCCTCCGCGGCCGCCACCCCTCCCCTTCCTCACCAAGTCCGACCTCTCCTCCCTCATGCGCTGGAAGCTCGCCCGCGGCAAGTGGAGGTCTCCTTTTTTTTTCCATTTCTTCGTTCGATTTTTCTCTTTCTTTTTCTTTTTTCCAAAGTTTGTTTCTTTTTGATGTTTACTTGTTTTCTCTACCAGGCCGCGGTTGCAGGGCTTCGTAGATTCGTTGGATGAGGCGCAGGTGGAGTCGGCGTCGAGGAAGGCGTTTGGAGCGCTCCCCGATCTTGCAAAGGCGGTGGGTGAGCTCACGGTTCTCAAGGGGGTCGGTCCGGCGACAGCCTCGGCCGTCCTCGCCGCCTATGCGCCGGAATCTGCGGCTTTCATGTCCGATGAGGTATAATCGACAATATCAGATTTTTTTAAAAAAATGTTAGTTCTGCAAAAATGTTTGAAGGATTTAGGTTTATTTGATAACGTTTTCCCCTTTGTTGCAAAGGCTATGGTGGCTGTGCTTGGTAATTCTAAGGAGTACACTTTGAAGCAGTATCTTGTATTTGCAGAGCGGCTGCAAGCAAAAGCGAAGGTGAGTTTATTGTGTTTTGTTTGTTAATTGCTGTGACTTCATTTCGAGTGATGTTCATGATTGCTGGGAGCTTTCCCTTTGTACGAACCCAAAAAATAAAAACACCAACAAGTCTATGAGCTTCCTTCTCATGATTCGTGAACCATATATAGTGTTTGCTTCAGAAAATTTACTTGTTAGCCACCTTTCGTATAAGCTTGAGCATCTTAAGACAGCGTTAGCTACATCTCTCTTTCAACTCTTAGCTCCTCCACTCTTCAATCATTGTGAAGTCCTGTTTTGCCATCGTCACATTTATATTTTATATTTTGTTTTTTAATATGGAGGCACCTTAGGGCCTGTTAGCGTTTGGTATGAATGTGGAGGCACCTTAGGGCCTCAGTTAAGGGAATAAGCCCATCAGGGAACTGGGCCATAATGGGCTTTAAGGTTGTTAGGTCATTCGGCCGAGTAGGCTTTCTTATTATTGTGCATAGTTGCTGTTAATGTCATTGGGGGATCATCGAAGAAGAAACGAAATTTAGTTTTACTATAAGCTGGCACTCACCTAAAATGCCTACATATTTGTAACTATCTTCGCTGCTTTGCGATGGTTCCTTTATTATCTGAGATTGCATTTGGACTTTGCTATGAAGGTTTGTTTCGCTCGCAGAGTGAGAATGCAGTTAAGAGTTAACACTTGACAATGACTGAGAATGCGGAACAACCTGTTGTTTTTTAGTAAATATATATGTATATATGTATATAATGCAAGACCTTGTGGATTCTCAACTTGAAAAAAGTCTATGTTCTTAGTTTTTGCTAGCAGTTGGAAGGGAGCCCACTTGCGCTGTCACTTTTGGCTTTTGCATAGGCAATGTCAGCTGGAAAAGTCCAAATCTTTCTAAGGTGGCATTTGGGTAAGGTACATTAGAAACAAAGGCGTGCAACCCATAATGCAATCAGCTGTTTTGGTTCATAGGGGATTATGTTTCTCCATTCACAGTTGGGATAGTTTTTTATAAGCGTTTGCCTTGTTGTTTGACTGATATACTTTGAGCTGATCATTATTCCAATAAGTGTGTCAAATATCAGGTAACAAACATAAACTTTCATCCTTGAACTTCGATAAGCATAGAATTCATACGGCTAAAAGTTATAAAATCTTAGTTTTGCTCTCTCGCAGCCACTACTGTTGATATATAAAATCAGTGGGCTGATTCTGTCTGTGCGTTTTACTTATTGCGTCAGTGAGGTGGTTATTTTTTGACCTGGTGATTACACTCCATTTATCGATCGTCAATCATCATGCAGGAACTTAGCAAGGATGACCATATTTTCACTCCGGCAGATATAGAAAGGGCCTTATGGAGTGCCACTGTTGGGTTGAAGATGACAGACTCTCCTCCAGAAGAGAAGCCAAATCCCAGTTCTAAGAGGAAAAGGAAAAGTAAGGTTGCCCTGCCCTACCCTGCCTAGACTGTAATCGTTGTTCTTTTATGATGAATCACCGCTTCTGGATGACAATTCTATGCCTGTAAAATCTCTTCCTTTCGCGACTTAACTGCCTACTCAGTTTACCAGTTTAGCTGCCGAATGTGTGACGTGTTGCATGTGCATATGTAATGGCCTGTTTATTTATCTGTTTAGACTTTTATCGGGTTTTTTATTCGCCAATTTTTGTTCAAGCGTTTTCCCATTAGCTGATTGAAATCAATCATAAACGAGAATGAGTTTGAGAATTTTTCATCTAGTTGAAGCAAATAAAATGTTAATTAGCAAAACAGCACGCTTCATGTTTGGTCCGGGATTTGCTACTAGACCATTTTCACCTTTATCGGCTACATGACCCAATCCAATTTCATGAAGCCTGACAGTAACACGAGGAAAAAATTGACTGCGTATAAGTGATTATGAACTTTTATATCGCAAGACTCGCATGCCATGTGAGTCATTTACGACAAGGATGATATTGGTGCTTTATCGACGTCCAACCTGGTAGAACTTGACGTAACTCTGTTTTTCGATATTTATCTTTCGGTAATAATCTGTGAGTGGATTAAGTTAGGTATAGCACATGGTAATGCCCAAGGAAACAAATCAAATGCAGCTGGAAATAACTGTTGGCGGGCAAGAGAGCATCAAATCAAGCTTGGAGACAACGTCGGTTGAGATGGGGAAGAGTGAAGGAGGTCACATGAAATGTAAAACAGCCAAATCATCTCTGGTAGAAAAATCAATTAAATCCCTTAAAATAAAAAAAGAAGATGAATAAAAGCGGGCATCAACATCTACATGTAGCGTTGCATCCTCGTGAGACATCGAGATGTAACCACCGACAACATCAAATATGACAGATGTAGATTGGGTACAGGACATGGATGAAGGTGCATATTCTCTGTTTGTCTTAGTCTTGCCAAGCTCTATATGCCCAATCAAGCACACCATGAGATCCTAATCCCTGATTTTGGCGCTCGAAGCCAAACAAAGAAGGATGGTGCACCAATAATCACTTGAGGAAGATGAATTCGAGGTTACTTGTGCTTACCAGTTGACGTGTGTGAGGAACTTTTTCTTGGGTATCGTTAGATCAGCATAAACGAAACCAGATCCAAGGCCGAAGTCGGAGTTATTGGCGCATTAATACACACGCATATCATGTGAGCTTCTATCTCGGGACATGAAAACTAGGAGAAGAATCTTCCAGCAAGGTGACAGGTCACGGTTGGTCCCTTTGCACACACTTGAATTTTGAGCACCCATTTTAATCTTTTTTCTGTCGTAAATGAAAGTATATAATAACCATAATTACTCCAATTGATGAAACTATGGATACTAGATGATTGCTGAACTAGAATGACATTAGCACCATAGTTGCAAAAGTCGGGCAAATACTAGATGAAATATCGGGTTGGGGATAGAAAGCCGTGTTCATGTCCATAATATTTTAAAGGAAGCGAATTGGATGTATCGTTTTCGGTCATTTAATGGGAATATTATCGTATATTTATCCAGTTTTACGTTCTTTAAATTGTTCTCCGATTTGTAGGAACTGTGTTGAGCAGTGCATTATGTGAAGCTTATCGGGTTGTTACGCTAGTTTTGTAACATCCATTCGCTTGGGACCGGATAACACTTGGTGATATGAAATCACACCATGATTGGAAGAAGCAGTAATTATTAAATAGGGTGTTTTCGTTTGGGGAAAATATATATATATATATATATAAAACGCCCTTTATAAAAAGAGATTGTAAAGTTTATAAAAATATTTGTTCATGAGGGGGAAGGGGCTTTTTTTGAGTTGTATACATAACACATTGCCCGTACTTTAAATGCACATTTCAATTTGTGTCCACCAGCAAGTGAGCATATCATAGCATTGTTGTCATTGTGATCAATTTATTTTTCTCGGTTATTAGGTCTAATATACTCTTATTAATGAAAGGAGAAATCAAAACTTGTGTGAAATTAAAAAAGGAGAATCATCTAATCAAAATATAAGAAAAATTTTAAAAATATAATAAAAATACCTCAAGGATTATATGTCTGAATCTTACTTTATTCACTAACCTCAATTTCTTCAAAAAAAAAGAAAAATACTTTTTACAACAAAAACCCGACCAACTTTAATTTTTAAGTTCATATTAACAAGAGTATGTGTTTAAAAAATATAATAAAAATAATTAAATAATTATAATTCATCTTTTTATTAAATATGATATATTTTTAAAATCCATCTCAAATTATATTTAAAATATTATATTATTACAATCTATTTAATTATTCAACGATATTTTTAATGTATAAGTTATTTAATTTTAAAATTAAAATTTATTTCATATTGATCGTATATGATGTGATATCTTACCTAATTTTTATATATAAAATGGGCAAAGTTGTATTATTTAATAATAACTAAGTAGATGTTGGATTTTTCTCTATCCTCTCCATTGATCTCGCGCGATCCCCATACATAAACATTATTCTATTAAAGAGGTCAAGGAAATCAAGTGTATGTATATGAAAATAATGCTTCTTCTAAAACCAATCCTCCTATTTATTTATGCAAAAATTGTCAAATTATTATACAAATTAGAGATTAAGTATTTAGTTGAAAAAGCATATCATTCATGTTAATCATATAGCACTCCTTAGCCCAACTTAGCGTGATCGTTTACTATTACTAACTCTGTTCCAATTTTTAGGGAAAAAAATACTTCATTATATTATATGGCACTAAAAATTTGAAAACAAAATTTGCCGCGATCTAATAATGCCACACAAAAAAATAAGACAGCTTCGATGGGATCCACGTCGGATTGGTTGTTGATCGCCAGCTTAATCCCGGACTTTGACGGGGAAATCATAAAAAGGGCGGGCTTTCTTTCTCTCCTTTTTTTGTGTTTAATTTCACTAATTATTATTGTCATTATATAGGTCATTAAATATCACGTTAATCATTTATAATATCTGCAACCAGGAGTTTGACCATCTCCGATCTCCTCCCCTTTAGTCGCCAAACAAATTCCTAAAACATAGTTGTAGTTTGGATTCCATAGCTGTATATTATCTTAATCAACCTATATAAGCCCAGGGTGTAATTTTTCAAACTTTTTTGTGCATCAGTTATATTATAATTATTTTTGGCCGTTTTGTACCCTATGCTTATTTGAGACTTTTTAATATAAAAACAGTCGAGATTTTAAATATTAAAAAATTTTCAAAAAAATAATATGATATGGACACCTGATTTAGCTGCCCCCACGAGATCTACTTATCGAGGGCAACTAAATCTAGCCACATCCCGTTGGATTTACAATTATCTACAACTAATTTTAACCACCATTAATTAAAAGTAATTAAATTTGGTCGCTTTTGGCTAAAAAGTTGTTGGGTCTTACTGTTCTTAACTTTGAAGTCAGATCCAATTGTATTGAATTTACTTTAAAAATTAATGACGGCCAATAATAGTGCCCACTAGAAGAAAAATTTCCACAATGTACATATAAACATCGCTTTTGTTATAATAATTTTGTTGGGGATAGATTCTAACAATTATCAATATCTAATTGGGTTAATCATGTACATGTATTGGCTAATTTTATTACAATCAAAATTAGAATCCATATTTTCTAAAATAGCTCATAATTAATAATCATAAAAAATCATAAATTCAAAATGTACTAAGCCCGAGGCTTACCGACAATCTCACCTACGTTAAGCCTCAATTAGGGTCTTATGAAAATTTTACCCATTATTATCTACTAAATATCTCTCTTTCAATGATTTCTTTTATGAAAGAGGTTTGATTTGCATTAAACTTGAAAGAAGTGTAATAATGTTGTTTAGCATCTTTGGGTATAAATATTCTCAGGCACTAAAGCTATATTTGTATGAAGGGTAAAACAGTTATTTTGTACGAAAGACCAAGTCTTAACTCTTAATCTCTCCGGCAAGTGAACTCTCAACCTTGTCTGCAACAAGGAGATGTTAAAAGAGGATGTAGATGTTACGTGTGTTTTATGTCCTTTGCTTTCCATGTGAATTAGATTCCTTGCTAGATCTTTCTCATCGCCTTCTCACTTTCATTTTGAAGAAAACGATTGTTTTTTAATGTCTGTTGGTGGAAAAAAAATTTATATGATGGCTTTTTGGTTGGGAATCTGCAATTTTCCACGACATACTTCGTGCAATTGACTCCGTCTTTTGCCTCTGTTTGTTTTGAGATAGTGGGGGTAGAAAAAGGCACTGGGAGGGGTTGTTGAGCTTTTGATTGATTTGGAGGAGGGTGTTGGAAAAGCATCCATTTTCTGCGATGGGTTTTTGCCTTTTAATCCTAAATAATTTTCCAACGTCCGGGGAGAGAGCTCTTTGGTGTGAATGTTGAGCATTTGATTGTCTTGGTCTGTTGTGGGGATTGGGGTAAAAAAAGCTTTAATTTTTGTGGGGAATTTTGGTCCTGAATTTGCATTTTCTTTTTAAAAAAAGTTTCCTGCATTGACTGCCCGTGAGAGAGTCGTATGATGGAATGATTGAGCAATTTTGTTTGACGTGGGAAAAGAATTCATTTATCCAAGGCAAACATCCATGGATTTGATTCGATTGGCTCCTTATTGAGCTTCTGGGGAGGTTGCCATTTGAAAGATTAGGATTGTTGAACATCTAACCGTGTTGCACTTGCCTGCGGTGGATCTCTTCTTCTTCTATATACTCTACCTTTCAAAACAGATTGTCTGGAAAACACAGCCAATGGTTGTTCATCTTTGACCTTTGGAATTCATCTAACCCAAAAACGTGTAGAGTTAGCGCTTTGCCTCCACTCCATCTCTGTATTCCTATCCCTTCAATTTCTCTGTTTTTGTTGTTGTGTATTTTTTATTTCTTTTCTTCCCTCTACATCTTGTTATACTCGGAGGGAGGCATTGTTTTAGCCTGGTGCAAGCTGTATGCAACACGGGACCGGGAGTGGTTTCGGAAGCTTACCAGTACCCTCTCCCCTCATAAAAGTTGCACAACTTCTTCCCTCTCCTCCTATAGATGTACTACTCTCCCCTTTCAAGGTGGTAGGATCGCATTGGAAAAGCCGGGAGCGCGTAAAAGAGGCATCTTCGGGAGAGTATTGTCGAGCTTGAAGCCACATTCTACACCGGATTTGTTTTGTCGGTGGTTCTTTGATTTGGTGGATTCCCGCCATTGAAGACATGGTTTTTCTGTGTGTGGAAAAGGAGGAGGATTTGGTGGTAGCAGTTTGTTAGCAGCGGCTGCTCCTTCCAACCCACATTCTTTTTTGCTATTTTCGTCTCCGTTGATCCCTTTGCCGAGCTTGTTCTGAGGTGGAAGAAGCAAGGCTAGATTGTCGTTTGGATTTGGTGGTTGAAAAAAAAACCGAGAGCTTTGAGGTAGACGACGCACGTAGAGCTCGGCAATGGCGCCGTCCTTCGACTGGTGGTCGACCGGGGAGACCCACCGGGGTACGCCGGTGGTGGTGAAGATGGAGAACCCCAACTGGTCCATCTCCGAGGTAGAGTCCCCAGACGAGGTGGAGGAGCTGCTCGCTGCCGGCAGCCCCGCCGCCGCCGGCGAGAAGCGCCGTGGCAAGAACGCCAAGCAGTTCACCTGGGTCCTTCTCCTCAAGGCCCACCGAGCTGCCGGCTGCCTCACCACCCTCGTCTCCACCGTCTTCGCTCTGGCCGCCGCCGTCCGCCGCCGAGTCGCCGCAGGCAAGACCGACGAGACTGACGCGTCGGAGAATCCGTCCGTGAGGGGAGGTTCTACTCGTTCATCAAGGTCTTCCTTTTCATGTCTGTGATGCTACTGGCGTTTGAGGTCGTTGCGTACTACAAAGGCTGGCATTTCGACGCCTCCTACTTCTACTTCGACCCTTCGAGCTTTCAGTTGCAGCGGTTGTTTGAAGGGGCGATGGGCATCCACGGCGTGTTCGACTGCTTCTACTCTCGCTGGGTTTGGTTGAGGGTGGAGTGTTTGGCTCCTCCCTTGCAATTCCTCGCCAATGTCTGCATCATCCTGTTCATGATTCAAAGTCTCGATCGGTTGGTACTTTGCTTGGGTTGTTTCTGGATTCGCTTCAGAAAGATAAAGCCAATGCCTTTGTTGGACGACAAAGATGTTGAAGCCGGTGGCTTCTTCCCCATGGTCCTCGTTCAGATTCCCATGTGTAATGAAAAGGAGGTATGCATTGATCATCATCATACCGTTCATGCCTTTTAACTAGAAGAGCTCTATTCTTTCTCAATGCTGTTTGTTATGTTGTTGTTGTCATATATAGTAGAATTGGAGATTTTTCTACTTTATAGTTTTAATTCTCTTGTTATAATAGTAGCAATGCTATTTGTGTTTTTGACGTTGATTCTCTCCTGTTCTGATCATCAGGTGTACCAACAATCGATTGCGGCTGTCTGCAATCTCGATTGGCCAAAGTTAAACCTTCTCATTCAGGTTCTGGACGACTCGGATGATCCTGTGACACAACTGTTGATCAAGGAAGAGGTGCAGAAATGGCAACAGAGTGGGGCTAACATAGTTTACAGGCACCGGGTGATCAGAGATGGGTACAAGGCTGGCAACCTCAAATCGGCCATGAACTGTAGCTACGTCAAAGATTATGAATTCGTCGCAATATTTGATGCTGATTTCCAGCCGTCCCCAGACTTCCTCAAAAGAACAGTTGTTCATTTCAAGGTGCGCAATGCTTTCTTTTCTGCTTGACTTTAATTACACAATGCCACATTAAATGATGATGTTCATTATTTACTTGTCCTTCCGTGAATTTTTTGCAGGATAATGAGGAAGTAGGACTTGTTCAAGCAAGGTGGTCGTTTGTGAACAGGGATGAGAACCTGTTGACAAGACTGCAGCATGTAAATCTGGCCTTTCATTTTGAGGTGGAGCAGCAAGTGAATGGGATCTTCCTTAACTTCTTTGGGTTCAATGGCACTGCTGGGGTTTGGAGGATTAAGGCATTAGAGGATGCTGGAGGATGGCTGGAGAGGACGACTGTGGAGGACATGGATATCGCCGTGCGAGCTCATTTGCACGGTTGGAAGTTCATCTTTCTCAATGATGTCGAGGTATTATTATGTCTTCCCAATCTTCCATTTTAATTGTGTAGATAAAACTTGTGATTAGTCATAGTTAAAAATTATAACATAGGTATGTTCCGCACGGCGGTGGGGAAGGACCATTTACTCAGGAACTCTAGAGTCTAAGCTAATATTTGATTTTGCTCCATTGTTGGGGGCCATCTTGGGGAAGAAGCGATGGCGGCAGAGAAGGGTCATCGACTCCATATTTATTATATACGCGTGGAAGTTTATCAACAGATTGATTGATTTGGGTCAGTTTGTATGTATGAGATTTCCAAAACAAACCTTTTGGCCCGTTGATGACAGCTAGTAGTGGGCGACCTTCAATCATCTTTGTTGCGTCATTTAAGAACAAAACTTTTTTGAGGCCCACCGATAAACACAACCGGGTCGGGGATCTCCCTCTGTTGTTTTGCACCATTTACACTTTGATCCTAGTTAGACCGGTGTGGCCAGCGTATATTTTGTTTAAGATTTGATAATTTAAACTTATCCAAAACTAAATCACACAAGTTTTCAGAGCAGAAGCATAATTTTTTTGATTTTCCGAAGCAAAGTAGGAGGATAAAAAAGATGGACATCCTAGTTATTGCATACCCCATTTTCGAAAGCTTTTTAACTGCAGTTCAAGACCAAGGGATCTGCTCATCTGTTCTATCATTTATTAGTTTAATGTGGTTGGTTGTGTCACCTTTGTCCAAATCCGACTCATGTTAATTTACTGAATGACCATGTTGTAGCTTTCGTGAAAAGGACTAAAGGGACATTCACATTTGAGTGGTGGCAGTTGCATACCCAGAAAGACACACTACCAGTCACATGGATTTGGATTATGACTTGGACTTCGGCATGTCAATGTAATAATAATAAATAAATAAATAAAAGCTAACTGGTGGCTTCAAATTGATGAGATAAATGGGTCCTTGAAATTTTGTACTAGAATTTCCTTATGCTTTCGTTTTGATTCTTGATTTTGATAACTTTCGTTTTGCTGCTGCATATCTAATTCATTGTAATTCTGTTCCTAATTTCTGTTCTTTAATCATTGACAGTGCCAGTGCGAATTACCAGAATCTTACGAAGCATACAGAAAGCAGCAGCATAGATGGCACTCGGGTCCAATGCAGTTGTTTCGCCTGTGCTTGCCTGATATCATTCGATCGAAGGTAGCAGCGTTTTTACTTTTTACCTTTATTCTTTTTTTCCATTACAAAATTTTGTATTATTTTACATTTTGTCATAGATTGTCTCACTTAATTAAATCCATGTTGTTGTGTTGGGTGCAGATTGCCTTTTGGAAGAAAGCCAACTTGATTTTCCTCTTCTTCCTCCTCAGAAAACTCATATTGCCATTTTACTCTTTCACTCTCTTCTGCATTATCCTCCCCATGACCATGTTTGTCCCGGAGGCCGAACTTCCTGCATGGGTCGTTTGCTACATCCCTGCCACCATGTCCTTCCTCAACATCCTTCCCGCTCCCAAATCCTTCCCCTTCATAGTACCCTACCTACTCTTTGAGAACACCATGTCCGTAACCAAGTTCAATGCCATGATATCCGGCCTCTTTCAGCTCGGCAGTGCCTACGAGTGGGTTGTCACGAAGAAGTCCGGCCGCTCCTCCGAAGGCGACCTCATTTCGCTGGTGGAGAAAGAACCGAAACACCAGCGTGGGGCATCGGAGCCGAGCCTTGATGCGATGGAGAAGGAAGGAATGGTTAAAAGCCAAAAGGAGTCTGGTAGGAAGAATCACAACAGAATATACAGGAAAGAGTTGGCTCTTGCTTTCCTGCTGTTGACGGCCTCGGCCAGGAGCTTGCTCTCAGCACAGGGGATTCATTTCTACTTCTTGCTCTTCCAGGGAGTTTCATTTCTACTGGTGGGTCTTGATTTAATCGGTGAACAAATTGAATAAGTAAGATGAACGAACCCATTATTGATGGACGCTACTACAGCTGCTTAACGGAGATGATGGCACTATGTAGGAATTTAGTAACGGAGACCAGCCTTATGTATCTTCCTCCCATGCACCTAAATTGTTGGAACAAAACTAGAATACTCTTGTGGGAGAGGTGTAGATAGAATGGCGCACTCCTCTCTCAATGGTGTTTGTTAATTCTTTTGGATACTATTCTTTTGTAAGAAATTTTGGTTTGTTCTTGAAAGGTGATTATACTTAATACATCAAAGTTTTTTGCTTTTTGTTGAAAGGAATGTGCTTTAGGGGAATTTCATACCCGGAAATAAAGGGTAACGTAGATGCATTTGAAAAAAACTACTGTCGTTCATGCGTGGAGTTGAGTACGTACCACTGCTTCTGATGTAAGGGCAGTCGGTTTAATTTGAGAGTTATATTTGTACTTTGTATCCAGACGATGTGCTTGAAGGGATGGTACCATCCCAATATAATCTATCCCCCTTCTTTTTAGCCGGCTATGCTTGCCGCACAATGGGAAACTATCTTCAAGTAAAAAATGAGGTGCAAATGAATGGAAGGGAACCCATCTACACGTTGAAATATCTTAACCGGTACAAAACGTCAAATCAGAGGCTACAGGTAAGATTTCTTTTCAGTTATTCTTTTCCACACACAATCCAATTCCAACGTGAGCGCAACAAACCAATATGCCCCTGCTGTCTTCTTTCAAACGAATGAATAATGTTCCTTTTACTGTACAGGAATCGCATCAATCAAAGTCATTTCTTCTTCTAAAATTAAAAATTGGGAGAAAGCAGTTAGGAGCTGCCATTTACACAGCCAGGAAAATAGCCCACCCACCATCAGAAGATTCTTTGCAATGTTACTGTTCCTTGAGTAGAAAAACAGGTGAGAGCAAATTCAGAAGAGGCCAGTTGATTAGTTTGGATATGCCATATTGGGACTTTCTCTTCAAGCACACCAGTTAAATAACTCTCACACATCTGTCACAACGTACAACAGAGTGGAAACTTATTTTAGAGATTTACACTTGATCAGAAAAACAATCTAAACTTCCAAGAGTTCAGGGGATTCACAAAAAAAAGAATGTATCTCCATTAGAATTCTTATTTTTGAAATACAAGATGGCCAGTTTTTTACTTCCAACATCAGAGTTATTTTGGAAGAACGCGATAAGCTCTAAAGCTGTAGCCAAATGTTTGCTTCCAATCTGATTATCTTAAGATTGTCGCGGCATGCAATTTGTTGCAAACTCCATCTGTTGCATAATGCCATGTATCTCTTCATCCCACATACCCAATGTCTGCATATTCCATACTCAATCCATATAAACAACCATCTGCACCCACCACCCTTAGAAATAATTTCCCCAAACGATTGAAGAATTTGGCCGAAATTAAACTACCTGCGGCATGGCCGAAATTTGGGCATTGGTAACTTGCAATGGATCTGCATAAATACCAACACTTGCACGAGTAGACACAAACAAAGGCGAGTTTGAGGCACCAAGACGAGAATCACCACCATTACCAAGAATGGCCGTGCCTATTTCATTTAGAATCTGCAACGCATACAATGCAGGAGAGAAGCACCCGAGTCAGAAGTTAAAGAAGTTGAATAGCAAGGATAAAAAAATTTGATTGCTAGGTGCAATCAGTAGACTGCTCAAAATACTTCTTTTGAGAGGATACGCTGTATGTCAAAGTTTAGGTCTGGGTTAACTGCAGCCAATTTCAGGGAGAGGAACTACATGAATACATTAGGCCAAGTTAGATGTCTTTCATTTAAAAAACCATGATGAAGCAAAGAATCAAATGCATATGCAACAAACCCATCTCACTTGCACAACTTGTTTATAAAGAAATCCAGTGGAATATTTTAGCAACTCTTCAATACTACAAGACCATATATGTACATATATACCTCGACTTGCCTTTGAAGAGACTGCACATAATTTATTATCTCGTCAAGCATGACTGCCTTGCCTATTACCTACGATCAGTGAAGAAATTTTAGACTGTAATCATAAACTTGACTAAACAGTGAATCAGTAAAGTTACTTTGTTGCAGCCTGGCACTAGGTCTTGAAGAAATTTCATTCTTTCACTTATCTTCTCCCTTCTCTCCTGCACAGAGATAAAGATGAAACTCCACCTTCTTTAAGTCCTTAGCAACTCAATATAGGAAGGAACACTAACAAGAACTTCAATGACATACCCTTTCTGCAAGACTGTGGCTATTCGTAGCTTGCCCCCGTTTTGCTCTTACATGATGAATATAATCTTCTTTTGGTGCATCTACACCTCGAGAATGTTCCTTGAGTTGTTTACCACTTGATTTTCTTAAAGGGCTCGCTTGATGCTTTTCGTGTTTTTTGTGAGAGCATTCACCGGTTGTGTGGGAAACATTGCTAAGTTTTGCCGAGGAGTAATCCTGACCACCAAGAGCAAGCCAAGTTTGAAAGTAGAATAAATGAAAACTTCAAGCAGGTTAGGATGAAATTTGAAGTGAAAGCAGAATTCATAGCATACCTTTGCATCACCAGTATCAGGTATCCTTTTCCTCTTCCTCTCAACAGCCACAATGGGGATCTTTTCTTCACTGGATGTTTCGTGTTCTCCACCTTCATCTGTCAAGTGCGCTGCCATCTTTGCTCCACGCATGTCTTTCTCCTCCGGATAATTGCAATGAGAAACGTTACCAGTAACAACTTGGTTGCATTTGAGAACATCAAGTGAACTGACCATGATGGGGCTATCAACTGGATGATGATGAGGCATTGCAATAAGTGGATTCCATGCTGAACTGAGGAAAGAGTTCACACCATTAGCAGAGGAGCAAGGAATGGCATGTATATCCTGAAGACGCAGTAAGCTCTCTGCTGCGTAAGACATTATAGGCGGAGAAGCCACAAAGTCCCCAACTCTTTGTTCAAACCGGAAACCTCCATTACAGTTTCCATCCATAATGCCAAATTTCCACTACCAAAGCAACGAACCACCACTAACCGCCAAGAGAAAAAACTTTTGCACTTAAATATACAGCAACATGACGATGAGTTGCACCTCTAAAAGATGCAAGCAAGAAATCTTGAAGATGATTCGACGGAGAACTTCCTTGCGGGGCTCAACAAAGAACAAATCAGCTGGGCAGCTTTATACACTAGCAGAAGATGAGATGAGGTGAAAGCAAAAGCATGAAAGCGAGGAAGGAAGAAGCTGTATCAGCAAAGTAGACAACAAACACAACAATCTTTACCACTCCGTCCATGCCACTCTCAAGTTTACTTTGAACTTACCCTGTGATCAAAACCAACTTATGATGTTTAAATGCCCCCACAGACAGGAAAGGGAACCTTTCGCAGGGCATAAAGGCGACAACGGAGAAAGAAGAGTGAAATGTTAGTTAACAGCTCATCAAACTGCGAAGGGTAAAAAGAATTGAAAACTACAAGAAAAGAAAGATTCCTGCTTTTCCCTTTCTGATGCTTCCAACTGGAATTTCTTAGCCTTTACATATGAAAAACCATGTCAATGAATTTCTGATTCTGACATCTTCATCCAAAACAGTTCGTGAAGATTAAAATAATCAGCAGGAAAACGGGACCAAGCTATGGGCTACACTCTAAGGAAAACCACTCCTGAAGGTTAACTTGCTATAGCTATCAACAAAGTTCCAACCTCGTAACTTTCCATCAAAACTGATACAATAGTTGTTAAAGGAAAAAAAACGAACCATGAACTCACCATTCCTTGACAATCTGGGGTTGTATCCAAGATTTGTAGAAAACAGCAAATGGGTAAAGCAAGAATAGGATGAAAGCATCAAACTTGGTCAAAACTCGGTGGAAAACAAAACTTTGTACCACGGAATTCATAATTGTGTTCACCTAGCTTGTTGCCAAACAAATCTGAATTGTATTGAATGATTAAACACTTTGCAACTGCTCCGTGTAACACTTCTCACAGCGCTAAGAAACAAATAACATCTTCAACTTTAGCCAGCACTGCATGTCAAAATTTCATATCTTTCTCTCTTGTGTTCTTCTCTTCCAGGCCAAGATTGAAATCAATCTTTCAATTACTGACACGCCGCCAACCATGCACAGAACCTATTGCTGTGTCCTACCCACACCTCTCATCCTTCTCTCATAGCTTCACTCTACCACTTCCTTCGCCCACAACTTTTTATTATTCTACCACATCCACAAATAGGAACAGATGGAATCTTTGCATCTTTTTACCTCTTGTCCATGTACCACTTCCAGCTGGGTGAGGGGCTCGCGAAGAACATAATCAAATGCTCATGCAACATTATGTAAACTGCTTAATCTACACCACTAATATGATATAGCTTGCCACCTTCTCCTTCATCACAGAAATGAAGGACACGTGTCGTCCTTATAGAAGAAGCGTTTAGTAAGCTGCAGGACAAGGGAAGAGATAGCTAGCAGGGCATCTGAACCTCTGAACGTTGTGATCTTTGACCAAAGGTGGGGAGCAACTTTGCCTTACAAGCTACGGAGGATAGCAGAAAAAGAGAGAGAGGATTGATTGGGGAAGAGTGCCTTACTCTGCCATCTTTGAGGAGAAAAGACTTGAGATGATCCAGTGTATGAGAACCGTTGATTTTGTGGGCTCAATCACTGTGTTCGTTTCTCTCAGAATGCTCCTTTCGTATTCATTGCATAATCAGACAGAGTAGAATCAAGAACAAGACTGTTAGAAAAATCAGGACAGAGTAGAATCAAGAACATGGTTGCTTGATAATTCTGCACTAGTCTCAGTTGTAAATTAAGTGAGAGTTTAGCTCCATCCATGTAATGGCCAAGGTTGAAAATCAAAAGTTACGAACCGCGAGGAAAACGAAGAGGTTTTTTGGAGCAAAATTCACCGTTAAGAAATTGGATTATATTTGTTCCTTGTGTAGGACAATATATATAGCAAGCAAATTAAGACGAGTTAACAACTTAATTGGACCGTATTTTCGCCTTTCAAAAAGTACTGGTTGTAGGCGAGTTAGATCTAATCATCATTCCATATGAGCGACAGCTAGCGTCATTTTGGGTCGTTGTTTTGCTATTCACCCCAGCTTCCTTCTACCCCCTGTGTTGGGAGAAGGAAGAAGGAAAAGTACCCCCCACCCACCCCCATCTTTGGTCATCCAGTTTTTTAGACACTGTAGTTTTAAATATTTACCTGTTATCTTATGACATTTAAAAATTATTACTCACACAATACAAAAAATAATTACTTTCCTTAGTCAATTAGTTTCGAGAAGATCAAGTGTACTTTTCAAGAAGGCATGGAAAGAAACAGCAATAATTGTCCAATTGTTATTCACAAAATTATAATTTTACATGCGTACAAGAGAATGCATACAAGTGTACCTTAAACAGCTACTACATTGCATACGCACATTAAAAAATCTGGATGATACATGTACGTGGACATGTAAATTCCTGTTGATTGAATATCTACTAAATCGCCAACCTTCACAAGATGAAAGAGCGATGATTTTGTTTGACCAGAATAATGATCCCATCATTATTCTCCTCGATTTTCATCCCTTGTAAACTCCCGTTGGGTCAGCATTTTGAACAATCCACTGATGCTCAAGCACCTTGTGCAGCGGAATACGTTGGGAAGAGTCTTTAACTAACATCTGTCACATTCCTCAAGGTTAACTCCTAACAATCATTAAGAAGAAATGACGCAACAAGTTACAACAAATACCTGGCTGATAAGATCTTTTGCAGCTGAAGAAACAAATGGTCTATTGGGAAATTTTAGATCTACCTTCACAATTCTGCAAGTCAATAAGAGAACAAAACGGTCTTCATATATGTTCACAAGAATACGAGAGTGATTTATTTTTATATGCATACGGGTCTACCCACCTGCTATATGTTTCCGAATGTTCTTTTGCTTCAAATGGTGGAACTCCATATAGGAATTCATAGAATAGAACTCCAAGACTCCATATGTCAACATTTGCATCATGTTCCATGCTTTCAACTGCAATGAAGCTCATTCATGAGCGCCCCCCTTAAGAGAAAAGAAAAAGAGAAAATATGAAGCTCGTAACCGTTTATTTGGTTTTAGCATATACCCATTTCGGGTGGGAGATAGTCCAATGTCCCACACATTGTTCTCCTTCGATTAAATGTGTGCACAGACCACCCAAAGTCAGCAATTTTTAGCTCACCCTACAAAAAAACAACCTAAATAAGACGTCCATAAAACAGATTGTCAACATACAGAATCTGAGTTTAGATTTTACCTGTGCGCTGATGAGAAGATTTTCTGGTTTGATGTCTCTGTGAATTACATGTTTCCCGTGGCAGTAAAGAAGAGCCCGTGCCAAAGAAGCAATATACTATAAAACATCCACATATAAACAACTTATTTCGTATTGTACAAGGACCACGTGAAAATTATATTTTCCATACTTCTGTGATGAATTAACAACTTATATTTTCAATATTTCAGTGAAGAGTAACAAGTCAAACAATAATAGCCTGCGAAGAAAACAATTTAGTTCTTGAACAAATTTCAAACACAGTATCACGACTTACAGTAGCAGCACGTTTTTCACTGAAATACTTGCATCGCTGTAGTTCCTTGTAGAGTTCACCCTTGGCTGCATACTCCAGTATCAAGTAAACTCGAGACTGCAATTAAAAAAATCATGTTAGAAGCTTAGCAAAAAGTATTGCATTTTTTAGTCTAGCAAAAACAAGCCAAAAAGAATGGTAAACTCTACTTGATCATAAAAGTATCCATAGAGCCGCAATATGTTAGAGTGGCGAAGATGGCTTTGTATCTCTACTTCTCTTCGCAGCTGGTGTTCAACTTGTGACTTCTTTAATTGGTCCTTGAAGAGAACCTTCAAGGCCACAATGTGGTTACTCTACCATTTGACCATAAAGAACAATTAGAACGTCCAATTGCAAAAGATCCAGAACAACATGCAGAAAATTTTCAGTCGAAGATTTGGCGCCCAAAGAACAATTAGCAAATACATTTACATTACAAGTTCATTTCAACTAAATTGACAAAAGGATTTCGTACAGCCCTAGTATAACGTGTTTCTGCAGAGATCGTCATATTCTCATATTAACAGCCTGAAGAACAGGAGACAACTACCAAAGAAGAGAAAAATTAACAAGTTAAGGTTCACCTTCTTCTCCCTGGCTAAATAGACATGGCCAAATTTCCCACGGCCAAGTGGCTTCCCAATGTCAAAATCCTTGAGGGTCCATCTCTTAGTATCATCTCCAGTGGATACCCCGGTTGGAGCTACCATCTCAATCTGGTGGATATAAGAAAGACAGAAAGAAAGAGCGACAAATAATCGAACACTGGGCGTCACGAGTATGCATACAAAACTAGATTGCTATAAACAACGCAACAGATATCACGTTCGACAGAAAACAGTATATTCACTCAAACATTTCCTCAAACAGTTAGCACCATTCCGCTACGAGGCCCAGACAACAGGAGACAATTCCTGCCCCATCATTTTAGTTTCCCCAACGACAAAGCCCACCTTGAATCCATAAACTCTAAGCAACAGACACCTACCCACAAGATCACACACGATCGTTCCCAAATCTCCATAAAGATCCCACCTTTATACAGCAAACAAGAACCAGAACTTTTATATATATATATATATATATATATATATATATATATATATATATATATAAAGAAAAGAAAAGAAGAAACAACAAAAAAACATTCCCAAAATGCACGACCCGAAAATCAGCAGGGCAACAAATCAATTTGGGAGAAGAAGGGCAAAAAGCTCACCTTCTCCTTCTCGTGGGCAGCGACTCCCTCGTTACCAATCGCCATGAGATCGTAGGCGCCCATAAGCAAAGATCGGATCTGGGCAGGGAGGGCCTCTTCTCCTCTTCGTCGCCGCCCTCTCCTTCTTCTTCCTCCTCCTCCTCCTTCAACGGTCACCGCTGGGAATTCGTCTCTTTCCAAGAGGGTGCCGTCGATGTCGACGCCGGTCCATATATATATTATACTTTTCAAATTCCCCCACCTCCCAACGGTCGAATTATTTTGGATGTGGCCTAATCCCAACCGTTAATGATGGAGCGGACAACTCTGCCGTTGGATCTCCCGTGCCGGTCGACCCCACACCCAGAATTAGGTGATTTTGAGTTGCAAACGGGACAAAAACCAATCTGTCTAAATTTAATTAGGCACATGTACTCTACGAATTAATTTTAATTAATTAATGATCAATACCATGCAGATTCCTAATTTATCACTCTTATGGGGTGCTTGATTTAGCCCAACAATAGCGTAAGATTTTTATTGACAATTTTAAAATATAATCTTATCCAAATTTGAAATCTTAAGACTAATAATAAATCCATTTAAATATTAGCATTTTACTCAAATTAAAATTTTTACTTATTAATGCTTCCTTATTTAAGATTTTTACTATGTTTACTATTAAAATAAATTTATTTTTAATATTTTGTACATTGTATTTCCAAAATGGATATCTTTTGTCACATTTTAATTGTTAAAGTTTTGTATGTTATTCACATTTCAAAGGTTTTTTTTCCCTATAATGACTTAACTAGTTTTGGGTTAAAAATTTTATTTAAAGTTTAACAGAATTCAAATTGGGCTTAAAAAAACTAAATTAAACTAGAATATATATATATATATATATAATTATTTTTAAAAAAATAGATTTGGCCAGTCTCGGTCCGCCCACACTAGTGCACCCTGTTGTATTAAAAAATTGTCTTATAATTATTAAAATAAATAAAAATTTTAATTACTTAAATATTTATATGAACACTGATTTATAGATGAATACTTCAAATTTTTAATGAAGAGGCCCGAGGGCAAAAAAATCCTGTAGTACATTGTTAGGTACAAGTATCATAAAATTACAATTAAAAACAAGTAGTTTCATGAAATCAAAATTTTTATTTTTAATGTCATAATTATAGATAGTTTACATATTAATGAAGATAAAATATTGTAAAATTATTAAAACTTTGAGTCTGGTTGGATCCGAGGAAGGATATACCATAAAGAGAGAAATCTTGGCCCACGCCTTATCAGGTAATAAAATTATGAAGACTAACATGGTAATTTTGATATTATTGTAACTTCACGATGGTATTAGTTGTCAAGCAATTTTTAATGGATGGGACCAATTTGGTGCTGAAACCTAATAAAGAAATAAAAGGCAGTATAACACTAAAACTTAATAGAAGGGTAAAATTATCTTAAAAAAATGGTCAGATATTATGCAGTTAGAAGCTGGTTAGGGTAATAATGGACAGCAAGAGGTAATTTGATGAAAAAACTCACCAAAATGTGCGCATTTTGTATGCTGTTGTTATCGAACCAATGTAAGGCAGGAAATGCTATATCAACCAACCAACCACGTTTACCTTTCGCAATCGGTCCCTACAAACCAACCATGAACCGTGAGTTTGAAGAATGAGTTGTGGTGTTCGGTCCGAAGACCCAATCAGGGAGGAATTGGCAAAAATAACATTGTAGACTGTAGTCAATATTAAAAGGTAAAAATACTTGAACTTTCATTACGTAGACGAAGAATTTGGGTCATCAAAGGGTCTCTCTTCGCGTGATCTCGGTCCAACATGGTATGGTTGTAAGAAAAAAGAAAAGGTTGTAAAAAACAAGAGGGCCATACTATTTTGCAGGTCCCCCAATTAAACCCATTCGCTGAAATCTTCTTAGATTCATCCTTTCCCGGTTCTAGTTATTGTTGATTCAAGCTCTCATCTCAAGTAAGCAAAAGTAGGGAATTGAAAGAAGTGGGCTCGAACAAAATAGAGTTTGAGCATATTCATTGCTCTAACATTTCTAATCAATCAAGCCTCTCGCTTCAAAGCCCGTCTTGTGTATCCTTCAACGTCTGTCGCAGCGAGAGTATGGTCCCGAATGAGAGATGACCAACCAAGCCAGCCCACGAGCGCTATTGATGTTCGAAAAAAGTCTCAGTCCCAATTCGTTTCCTTCCAACGGATTTCAGTCGCATTGCACAGTCAGTACAATCATTTATCCATCTACTTCTTTTGGCCAGGGCACAAAGAAAATCTCAGGATTGTTGTCAACAAATAATCTTCAAATTGCTTTTGATATAAGTGCATTGGCCGTTGTATTACCTTGTGGCTTATTTCTTCTGATGTGCAGATGCGAGAACGTTGTTTAACATGCTACAATTTCCCTCGATGATGAAAAAATCTTCCAACGAAAGATATTTCATAGCAAAAAAAGCTGGAAATGAAGAAAAGAAGGCAGCCAATATTTATATTTATTGAAAGTCTGTAAGCTGCAGGAATCTCTCCGCTTAACTTCAACATAACACGTATCAACCATGAGTTGCAAATGGAAGAATTAAACAAGTCAGTAGTAAATATCATAATCATGAAAAATGTTTTATTCCCTCTGCAAAAATTGGTAATAATTATTCTGCTTCACCGTTTAACCGTAGTAATGATCATTCCACGATTGAAGTCGCATTATTACTCCAATCTCCCCTGGAAGGAAACATAGTCTTTCTTGCATGACGAGCTGGAGTGGTTTGTCAGCTCTCCTAAGTACTGAGCATGGGGTAAACCTAGCATGTGTAAATGCTACCATCTACATACCCACCTCTTGTTTTTATGCAAGCATTTTGCGTACTCACGACCCTAATCTTATAAGCAATCTGCTTTTTCCAATCAAGTTTCCGATTGAAGAAGTGTGCTGTTGAAAGAAACTGACCAAAACTAGGTTACTGGTCTCAAATCTATTGTAACTGAAAACTATATAGTCTATTCCCTCTCAATCAAGTCTAAACTCCTACTAAAATAAAAAAACAGACGTAAGGGAAATTTTTAATTGGATGATCTTCGAGTCACAAAAAACCTTAACCACTTTTACCGGAATTCATCAAGCAAGGACATAAATTAAGTGGGAATCACTAAAATTTGCTAAACCAACTAACATTTCCTGACCAACAAGAAAAAAAAGGCACTCAAATACAAGTATGCATGGAAATTGGCAGCTTAAAAGTTATAGAACAACTAACCAAGTGATTATTACACTAACATCTTAAAACTTCCGTATACTCTATTCGCTTGCATATTGTGTACATAGGAAACACATTGATCACTGAAGAAGAGAAGCCTTGAAGGACAGAACTTTTCATTTTAAAACAGAGATGGAGATCCGTTGAAATTATTATAAGGTGAAAACCTTCTTGGACGAAATAGAGATATGTTGTTAGTAAGAGAACCTCCAGGAATCAAGTCATAGTCACCGCCAATGATGAATGCCCGACCCCCAAAAGGAACAGGCCTCCGCAACCAATGAAAACCTCTACGGGGAGCCCCTCTTCTCCTCGCCATCTTTCTCTCCATCTTCTTCTTCTGCCTCGACACAACGACAGCGAACATGTCCTTCCACCTTGTCACTTCCGCCATATCTGCCTCTCCGAATTCCTGCCCATAATGCTGCTTCCACAGATCATCATTCGATGACAGGTAATTCATCTCTGAGCACACACAAGCCATCTTGGCGAGGTCCGTCCATGGAAGGAGCTTTAGAATCTGGATTTTAATGTCGGTGGGCAGCCACATGAAGCAAGGAGGAGATGGCAATCCAGCCTTCTCACACATATCAATAAGCAGCGGTAACAATAGCTTGTCCTTGATTATTTTCCAGAGCTCAAAACACTGCTTTTCATGCAACGTTACAGACGACATATCGTTCCCCAAAGTGGCACAGTTCTCCCACAGAAACATAATTGCAGGGCCATAACAGGAAGCATCTAGCAACAAACGAATCTGACTTGAACCTTTTCCAGCAACAGAACCATAAACGTTCACGAATTTTCCTAAAACCTGGAACCTCACATCTACCGTATCCACCGAATTACAATCGGGAGCTAAAAGAGAAGGTAATGTATACCTCAATTTCAGCGTATTGGTCGTAATGGAAGCTGCCCAGCCGTGTTGAAGCTCCAACCCCGCCACTGCTGATCTCGCGAGGGAATCATAACCCACGAATCCATTCTCGAGAAACACGGCATGGACGACCATTACCAGAAGCTTCACGTTGTTACCCCTCACCTCGTCTCCTCCATCTTTCAAAACCTTCTGCAAAAGAGAGGGCAAAGGCACATACTTTACGGACGGCACCACCTCATCGTCGGCATCCATAGCATCCGTGATACCACTCCTCTCAACCTCCATTGAAGCAGCAGATTCCGCTTGGCGCTCGACATCCTCGCTTTCAAGGTCAATATTGCTTCTTGGATCTAGGGTTTCCACCGAATCTGCACAATCCGGCTCAAGACTCGGACTTTCTCGAGGCAAACTCATATTCCCACCCCCACCACCCCCAATCGCTCTCACCTCCATCGGATTCGCCACGGAACCGCTCGAATTCACCGGCAAGCCCCTCCTGGAACTAGAACTCGCACCGTCGGACGCAATTTGGGGCAGCGCAGCGGCAGAGGAATGGAAGAAACCGTTGGGGTCGAGGGTGAAGTAGATGAGGTCGCCGGAGGTGAGACCAAGCGAGGGCAGAGGCGCGTTGGGGTCATCGGCGACGAGCTCATCCCGGCGGTTGAGGGAGAGCTTGACGGCGAGGGGGTCTGGGTCGGCGGCGGCGGAGGAGTCGGAGAGGGCGGAGACGACGGCGGACTTGAGGGAGAGGAGGGTGGCCGGAGATTGGAGTTGGAGGCGGAGGGTGCGGCTTTGGTCGGCGGCGGATCGGAGTCGGAGCTTCATCGTCGGATCGATTTGGGGGCCGAAATGAAACCAGGCACGACGCGCATGTAATCGATAAATTCAATTTATAGATAAATAATAAATATTCACTGAATTATAAGATAATTATTTAATAATTATTCCATGGATAGATAGACTTCAATTAAATAAAAAGATTATAATAAATGAATTTAATCTTTATATATTTTTTATATATTTTAATTAATTAAAATCTTCTTATTCGTGGTAACACGATTTTTAATCCCTTTTCATATAAATAAAGAGGGAGGTGCACTCTAAGGGAGAATTTGGCCCATTTATAATGAAACAAACATGGCCCATACCAAATTCCGACCCATTTAAAACAGGCCCATTCTTCTTCCTTTTTCTTCTTAATAAAAAATATTAGCAAGTGGGAACTGGGATTCTGGGAACCTCTCATGGAAGCTCTATGATGTTATAGCATAGAGGAATTGGATATGTTTTAACGAAATTGGTTCATATATAGATGCGCAACAAGTTCCTTCTATTATTGAAAAGGCTGGTAATTTTGACGATTTTCATTTCAGACTGTTTACTTGGTTTTACTATGAATAGTCTTGATTGATGGAGATTAATAACTAGCTCAAGGTGTAAATACTCGAAAGGAATTTGAAGAAAAGCATTTTTAGCAGTTCAACAAGATCACCATCTCAACTGAAGAGGATTTTCAGAACAAAGCTCTCTCTTATGATATTAATTACAAGGCCGCCGTCGTTGTTAAGGCCCAAACTCGGCTCATTCACACTGCCAACTAAAGGAAGCCCATCTATATTCTATACTGCCAATGATGCAGCTTGGGCACACCCATCTCTTTTCCCCTCTTTTTTGATTTTCAATTATTTTTCATTCATTCATTCTTTCTTTCTTCCCAATGGCTGCTCTCTTAAACAATACAAACCTTTAACAATAACTGTTGACGAGAAATTGAATGCAGTAAGTAAGATTTATGATTTATCTGAGCAGGTAAAATATGATATCAACCTTCCTGTTATGTGCCTAGAAAACATATATATATATACCAAGTTACTTGCCATTGCAACTTATAAATAAACATGATATTTTTATACCTGAGCTTATAAAACTTGGTTCTCTAGCATGTCAGTTAGAACACCCGGAATTTTAAAGGAAAAAAAATTAATTCAAAATAATAAAATAAAATAAACCGAAAAAATAGAAGGAAATTTAGAAAGACACATCAATTTAATAATCAATTCATTACAATCTACGTATAATGAGATTAGTCTTTTATTTATATGCAACTAATAATGAACTCCTAATAACAATATTTCTAAAATATCCTAAGAATAAAAAACAAAATTACCTAAAAAAATTTAAAATAAAAAAAAGTAAATAAAATTCCTAAATAATAAATCCCACCGGAGGGAAAATTTAAGAGGTTTCGGGTTCTATTTTTCTTGTGCAGAAGAGTTGGGCAGGCCACCAATACGTTAGTACTACTGATCAGTAACACTGATTAGCTTGGAATATTTACCGAGATATACACTCATTTCTTAAGCTTTTATTTGATGAAATTCGCTCGAAGAAGATAAATCTCACATCATCACCACCCAACTTAGCCTAACTTACTTATATATAGTATACCGTCAAATCTGACAAAACGCGAACCTTGCATGCCTTAAATAAACTCTTTAATTTTTTTCTGCATTATTGGATGTCAATGTATATATATTACCATTTACCACTCTTGTTTGCTCAAAAAATATTTCTTAGAGAACAACACATGCAAGCTGCCAATGAATAAATAATCCTGTAATGTGAAATATATGATATGTTTTGTGTAGCACTAATTGTGTGGGGAAGGATAATACTTTTGACCCATAATGCTGACAATAAACTCTTTTGTTGCCACCAGCTCCCTGCCACTCCATGAGAGGCAAAATGAAGAAAGAAAGGAGTTTAATCCGGAAATTAAGCATATTACAATAATTGGGAGACAGATGTCTGCTACTTGTGGCCGAAAAGTCCTGAATAAAAACACAAACCAAAGTAAAACAGTATCATGGGGCAGACAAGAATATGATTTGGGAATCCACTCCCTTTTGAATAATGGTGAGGAATGTCTCTTATCTTCCTTACTTCTAATACAATAAAGCTAAAGGCAAAGCAGAGGAGATACGCCATGATGAAAATTGTGAATCAAAGGTTGCGCGGGTTTTTGCCCTCTTAGCTTCTTCTCTGTTGTCTCTATGAAATAATGAATGGTCAAGGCAAAGACCATGCATTATGAGAAAGCACTGATCATTTTCCTTTTTCTTCACCTATCATCTTCAATCAAGTGCTTAATGCAGTACAATTGGTGATGAAGTTGCTTACACGAGTGAAAGAAAAATATCTCCTCTTGTGGGTAATGCCCAGTTGACATCTTTCTGAACAGGAAGATGCATTATGAAGAAACACAGGTACCAACTTTAGGCTCTATTTGATTGATAGATCATCTACCACTATCTTCACCTTATGACCCTTTTGTGGGCAGGCCCTCCCCTAAATCTTATTTTGTGTGGGGTTTGGCCATTAGTTACCTCATAATAATTATGAGTTACCTCGTCTTGTCTCCAATACATGTACTACCACCAGACTCTAATATTATTGGATATCTTATATATAAATAACTTTGATCTTACGTGAACAAGAGTCTCGTTCTACAAATTCATGTCACAGCACTGGTGAAAACTCATGCAAGCTTCTGAACGATCGATAAGTTAACATCGATTCATTCGCAAGTACTTAATAGTCGACCACCAAGGAACATTTCAATCAATAGCCACAATATTAGCTACTTTCCGACATTCTAATATTTAATTGGATAATGACCTTTCATTGGAGATAAGCAATGAAAGATGTTACAAATACTTCGAGCATGTTGCTAGATACTTATAAAATATATATCCTCTCATCCCAGCTCAAATACGCAATATATATTTGACTTCCGCTCTATTCAGATCCAACTTCACCTCTACAACCAAAGTAAACAAACTAAAGCGAACTTTACTTCTCGGTGAATTTCCCATTTCCCATGCAAAAAACATGTTCCACAAAAAGAAACCGCTCAGATTAGCGTACTAAGCATCAGTCCAGGCGGCAAAAGCAGGAATGTGAGCCATGGAACTGATGGAATGCCGAAGTTGAGCAGTACTTGAAGGATTACTCAAAGGAGTACTAACAGCAGCATATTTGGAAGGATCACCCTTGGAGAAAACCATGGAGATAATATTGCTGTTCTTGTCAGGGCTTCCCTCTCTTGAACTACTTAAACTTGTGACAAGTGATGAAGGATTGGAGACATGGGTCATCCCAACCTTGGCCGAATCATTCATCACTTCCGACGAATTAACGGTCACAATCCCTACCATGCCATGTCGAGAAGCTGCCGGGAAAGAAGAGGTTCTGTAGTCAGTTACACCCGTGGCCTTTTCATGTCTCAGTGACTCATCTGCAGCACTTGACTGTTGTTGGGAAGATGGCGCCTGGCAAAGGACCATTTTCCAATCTAAGCTCTCTTCACAATATTCAATCCGTTCACAGGACTTGTTTTTAGGCGATGGCTGGTCATTTGCTGTGACCTCTTTCTGCCTCTTTGCAAGCTCACCGGCAAGTAAAGTGTTGCTGGCCATGATCCTTTCCACATCGTATCTTGATATGTCAAAGTTGGTGACAGCATTCACACCCCGGAATTTGATTGCGGCTATGTCATAGGCCTCGGCCGCTTCTTCTTGGGTACCTAAAAGTCCATATATCACAGATAAGACAGTCACGCATGAAGTTTAAGAAGGGGGGCGGCGCATGCTCCATGTATAGTTTTAACTCTTGTTGAAACCTAGCGGCCTTCTACAAAACGCTTTGCAAGCGGGCCCAAACATGAGAACTTAATTAGTAGGTTGAAAACTTTCCCACTTTTATGAACGATTACCACTTCCCGATCGTTCACATGAACGTACCAAAATATGGCTACCTATGTTTTTTCTTTCTTTTTTCTTTAAAAAAAAAAATAATGGTGGTAGATTCTGGTACAATGCTAGACTAGTTATATACGTAATGTTCATATTTCAACTTCTGAGTTCTAAATAAGCATTGTTGATGCAAGTTACAACAAGGAACTGCTGATCAAAAGATTCTCAATATATCTTCTTAGTACTTACTGAAGGTTCCAAGGTAAAGGTCCTTGTTTCCAGCCACCCTGCCTATTCTCGCTTGCCATCTTCCATGCTGGTGATGCCTAATTATTTAAACGCAAAAGAAAAGAAATTAATAACTAAATAATTTTTGTTGAGGAGGATGAAGATACAAATTTAGCCTTACAACTAGCTAGTTTGATTCACTGTTTCCACTGCCAACATTTTTTCCAGCTAGCTTAACTTATATTTGATATTATTATTGTATGCATCAGTCATTGCCATCCTATATTCAAACCTTGTTACACCACGGTACATGGAAGCTCCTCTTGAGAATCCACTACTTTTCCTGCAATAGGATTATAATATAAGGTCTTCCATAGTGCGACAAAACCCACCACTGTCTCTTTATTGGCAAATGAGAGCAAAGGGAAGTTTATTACCTTCTTAAATGGGCAACATACTCTTGTCTACTCATGTTCCTCATTTCTTCAAGTTGTTGTTGGTAGCTTTCCAGCTGCATGCAGACAACAGTACCTCATTTTCAGCAAGTTCTGTCACGACATTGAAAACTCTACTAGTAAACGGGTGTAGATATCATCATTTTTTATACCGGGAAGTTTATATGAGTTGAAGGACCCCAGTACTTAAGAGCCGCTAAGTCATAAGCTCTTGCTGCTTTCTCTTCCATATCATAACCACCTAAAAAAAGAACTAAATAAATAAATACAAGCTATGAAACTTAAAACATGAATCGAAGAGGATGGAGAGCTAAAAAACTAAGAAAAGTGGTCAGTGGCTTTTTTTTCTGATTTAGAGAACGGCCATACCTAAATAGACTGCAAGTTTGAACAGAAGGTAAATACACCGAGTAGAGAACATGCCAAAGAAAAAAATTGATCATTAGATTCTCCAAAAGAGTTTTGTTATGCAAGAGAAAAAGGAATTTCAGAGACAAAAATGAAAAGGAAGTTATTATAAGACAGAAAGTAGGACACAAATATTTCCATATAAACCAACCTTGTCTTCCTTTTCTGGCTTGGCCTTCCTTCTTGCAACTGTTGTCCCACAGATGAGCCTCATACCTACCTGTCCAGCGATGCCTAGCCAAAGCAAAATCCACTCTTAAAACTCCGGTATATATTTTATGAAACACAAGACACGGTCACCGTAAAACTGAAAACAGCATAAGAACAAAAAAGCACTGTAAAGAAAGATACACAAGTTGCTATATGAATACAAATTCTGACCTTGTAACACCTCTATATTGAGAAGTTCTTTGTCCAAATGTATCAATGGACTTTCTGTGAACAGACTGCTTCTGGGAAAACTTCCCACCCCCTTTTTCTTGGTTACCAAAGCAACACATGCCCCAGGCAGCTGCTGGAGGTAGTGATGCAGCTTGATTGAGAGCCGGGGCTCATGGACAAGCTCAAAGATTGGAGATCTCCATACCCCATTGCACCAACAGCAGTAGACCCTCCCCCATTTGCAACCAGACAATTCTCAATCTTTTGATCCATCTCGCCGGAGCTTGTGTGATACTGTCTTCCACTCCAGCTCTCCTCTTGTATCTGGGGCAAGTTTTGGATTGGATGTCCAACATGGCTTTGTCTGTTTTCTCCCTCCAATGGCGCATCATAAATGCCTTGTCTACCTATTCCGGAGAAGTAATGGTTTTGCTGAACTTGAATATGCTGTCTGAAGGGCTGGAAGAGGTCCAGATATTGGTGCCTATTAGTCTGATCAGAGTCCGGGTTTTGCTGGTAGTACATGCTGTCCAAGCTCAAAGCCATGGTTTCTCCATCACCGTTACCATACTGATGCGCACCCATTGTTGCACCACCTAAAAAGTCTTCAAGTTTTGGGGATGTAGTTGGCACCATTCCTGAGGGCACTAAGAGCAAGGACAAAGATGAGCTCGAGAAAAATAGCTAACATAAAACATGTTATCCGAGTGTATATATGTACCTTCTTGATGAGATCTTGTGAGAGCTTCCATGATGCAAAGGGAGCCATCAGATTTAAGTGGCATTTCAGACAAGTGAGGGTAGTGACCACTATTCTCTGTTCCATAGCAGACAGAGGAGTTGTTTGTGTGGGGAGCTAAAAGGAAGCTTGAAGGAACAGCAGAAGTAGTAATCTGTGCATGATGATGAGGATGCTGGCTTGCAGTGACCTCCATGTTAATGTGAGACGAAAGAGAGAAGCCTAACCAGTTGTTGCAGTTGCCGTTCATGGACTTCATCTCCTTCTCTCAAAAACCTTCTGGAGGGGTTGAGGGAATATCAGATACAAGTTATAAACACAATCATTGGAGAAACCAGCACAATCATTCCCCTCATCAGCCCTTACTCTACCATTTTTCAGTAGCACAAAGATTTTGTTTTGTTGTTTTGTAGCCGCAGACTCACGGCAGTAAGCAAAGAATTATCCCTCGACGCTCCTTTCCTGCATATGCTCTTCTTCCAAACATCTAACCGAAAAAAAATAACAGGCAGAAAAGCTTTGGAAGTGGAAACAAAACAAGCCCCCTTTAAACTAAGCAAAAAGAATGAGTTTCGGTAAGCATTGCTGAGTTGCATCCATAGGGATCTGTGTCGTGAGAAAGACCATGTTTACCCTTTTCCTTTGTGCTAAGGCAGCCCTTAATCCCACTATAAAAAATTATATTACTTCCTAATAAAAAGATGCCTGCTCAGGAACATTCAAACATCCAAAAGGCCGAAAGGGGTTTCTTGGTTCCCTTTAGGCTGAGTATATGAAAAAGAACGGAAGATGAAACCAGGGTAATTTACCTGATAGCAAATTTGAGCTTTTCAGAAAGCTATACCTACAATTTATTCCTTTCTTTCTAGTTGTATAGATGGCCATCACGGTTGAGTTCAGCGTATAACCAAAATAGGCTGCTCTTTTACTCTCTCATGGCTATGGATTGACAGCTGAAGCCAACTGTCCCACCAGTCATCTCGGCACAGAACTATCTCTGACTCCTCTGTAACATGCAGATCTACGGGAAAAAATAAAAACAAGTGTTTTCACTCTATACCACTCTAGAGGCTATTGACAGCTCAAATCAAATCAAAAAAGAAGAAACTGATAAAGGAAAAGATAAAGATAGAGAATAACATATAATTATTAATTAAGTTGATAAGCACAGTTTGATTGTTGTCGATGGAATTAAGAGATGAAATCATGGATATTCTAAGCTTTTAGCAATGTAGTCAACATTTGCCTGACATAAAAAAAGCAGAATGTGGGACTACATATTATGAACGTGAAATATTCCTGGAATGAGAGCCAAGGGGCCCGGAAACATGCCAATGCTTTTGCCCTATAGCTAGAAATGAAATGACTACCATATTGTATTGCATGATTGCTGGACACTGTGATTGCTATTAAGTGACGGGTAATTTCACCGTTTGCTACCAAATAGAATTTAACTTATCTATTATTATGAGGAAACTGCCCTATCCACTTTGATATTTTGGTTATAGGCGAAGGGTACTGAACTTCACTTACAGCAACTCAAGTATATGCTGATGAACAGAGGTAATACAAGGATTGAATTGCTCTACCATTAAAACTTGATGAAATTGATAAAATGCTCATGTCTTGTAACAATCTCCAGTCGGACAAGAAGCAGCGTCTGTGACAGCAAATACCGGGTATTCAGCCTTTTCTTTTCTTCCCCATTTTGGCACCATGTTGTGGGCTTTTGGTTGTGCATGGAAATGTTGATAGTTGCAGGGTTGCAGCATTGGCCTGGTTGTTGAATGGGAGACCGAAATTCTCATTGACATCATTTGGTTTTGAAAGAAAGAAAGAGTTTGAGAGGGAAAAACAAGGCTCACACGCGTACACTGCTCATCAGCTATGAAGACTGGAGGCTCTCTTTTGATTGTTGTAATGATGATAAGATCCACCAAGGCAACAACTTCCCATCCATACACTAACATTTTACTAGGAACAGTCTCTCTCTCGTATTAGGCACTCCCCAGCTCTTTGAAGTTTGATCATCTGCGCATTTTGCTTCTTTTTTCCCCTTTCACTTGCCTTTTTAGTGGGCAGTCAAATGGGAGAATCTAGTCCCGAACAGTTCACATTGATCATATCTAAAGCAAATTAGTCTTTGCTTATTTGTTAATGGATTTCATCTCCTATCCCTCTGTGAGTGATTGTTCTTTTACAAGGATTAGTGCTCAAGGCAGTTATTTCGTTTTTCAATTTACTATATTTTCCACTTGTATGAATAAGTGTGAGATTTGTAAGAAAAGGGTCATCTTCCTTTCATCCAATTGATTTCATTACCATCTTTGACTAGGAGGAACAGTTACTTACAACTATCTACTTTTTCCTTTCCGAACAAGGAGCACTCACAAATATCACTTCCTTTCATACGAAGAAATTGTTTTACGGATGAAGAACCTTTCTTCCCAATATATGAATTGGGCCTTTGGGTAATCAATGCAATGCAATGATGGAAGTCTCTCATTAGTAGTGCAATACTTTCCATTCATTCACATAAATCCGTAACCATATTTTCGACTTGGGTATATATACATCGAGCTTGTATATTTATTTTACAAAGCCTAACAATACGAGTTTATAGATTGAAACAGTTCCAAGTGTCCTCTAATTGTCATTTTTTACACCTATGTTGTATTTTCTCCAATAAAAGCTAACGCATGTATAGATAAAACACAATTTTTTATATAAAAAAATAAATAAATATAGGGCACATTGGAAATGTGTACGGTAATGCAAGCTTCGAAGCTGCCCTGGTTTGCAAACAGGAAATTTCATAATAGATTGGATTTCAGGTTTAGTGAGTTGTTATATACGGTGTAAACTCAGTCCTCTTTCAAAAAAAAGAAAAAAGAAAAAACTCAGCCCTTGTGAGTAAAAAACAAGCTAAAATTCTGCCATAGATTGAGAAAAGAGCAGAGTAAGAGCTAACTGTGAAAGATTCCATAGCCAACCAAAATCCTGGTTCAATAGTGATGGAATGTGGTACAGAAAACGACCAAGTACTTGAAATTGTATGATGTTACAATTCATGCAGCCTCATCCCTCATCTATCAACATCTAGGGATCTCTTTTTTTATGACAATTGAAGAAAGACTTGATGTAGTCAAGCACAAGAAGACCCATGAGCTTGAGCAGCTTGTGATGTTCTTCTCCTTTGGAGCTATTGGCATATATTTGTATTCAGATTATGATGCTGTTCAAGCCCGTAACTCATGCATTATGCAGTTACTTGATATCTTCTCCTAAGGCGAATGATAAAACAAAAGACAAGGCTGCAGAAAAAAATGATAAAAAAAATTATCTCACAAGTATTGGTGATCAATAGATCTCAGTTCTATTTTTCCACTTTGAATGGTCCTTATCAACAGAAAAGAAGGATAAATTGCAAGATATTTGAGAGAATTGCAAAACCAGAGATAACCTGGATCAATAAGAGAATATTTGTTCAATCACCTGATTCAGAAGTCATGTAATCAAGCACCTGAATCAGAAGAAATGTATAAGAGACATAAGATGACTAGCATAGACTGCCGCAGGTGGTCAAAGTTCACTCTTTTACTTTCCATGAGCTAAGGTGCAAGCAGGAGGGGGCAAGTCGAAGCAAACCAACTTCTGGGCCTTCTTGATTTCTCAAACAGTGTGCTTTAACTACGAACAAGAATCAAGGAGCATAAGCTGTGTAGGCAAGGGTGAGACCTGGCGTGCATATCTGACAAACTGCAGTCTGGTTTTAAAGACCCTTCATGTTTTCTTTTTCTTTTTCTTCCCCAATTTGAAATGGCCAATATTTGTTGCTCAATTCATTGTACAATTATATAGTTGCTTCATCTGATAAAGATCATGGGATACTAGAAGATTTTTTAAAATTTGCACTGATCTTGTTGTTGGGTAGATTTGTACAATAATATTAGAACTGATAGCTCAAGCTGGTTTTATTTTGTGAGAAGTGAATTCAAGAGCACTTTGTTATTGGGTGTTATTGCAATGAAGTTACCTTATTCTTCATGGCCCATTTTTATGAAGAGATGATGAGGGGTGTATGCCTGCATGCAAAGAAGTTAGCTAAGTTTTCCAGCTTTTATTGTTGGTGGCAAATTATTGAATGCAAGTATAAAGTGGCCCCAGGGAATTGCATTATATCAAGTTTCATGTTGTATTGCGGAGGCATCTATTATCCGTGATAACGATAGCTACATGAAAATTCTTTTATAAACAAGAAAAGGTTGCAGAATCCTACATATATATGACTACTATCACTTCAATTCTCACCAAGTTGGACATGATTGCTTTTTTTCGTTCACAACTATTAAATCATCTCAGCTCTTACATCACAACGACAATAGCGAATTAATGAGTCTTGTGGAAATAGAATTATTATCTTTTTAACACCAAAAAAACTATTTTAGAAGGAAAGAGAAAATATCTCTGCCATGTAAACTCATAATATCTGGTTTGCAGATGATAAAATCCTCATTCAATGGGCCGTTTCTCTTTCCACAGTCACAACAGTACCATAAAGTATAAACACTGGAATGGAAAAAGAATTTGAGAAGATGAAAAATGGATTGAGAAACCAAATAAGTGAAACATTCAAGTCTCTTTTTTTTTGGAAAACAGATCAAGTCTTTGTATTTAATCCTCATTGCTTTGGTGGTCCATATATCGCTTAAGATTATTCCGTGCACGGGCTCTGCAACAGCAGCAATGGTTCCCCAAACAAACAAAACAAAAGCCTTCCAAAATTCAAACATTACTACGCTGTAATTGGAACTGCCCGTTAATTAATGAATGAAGGCTATGGAGTACCCACCACACAAGAGAAAGAACAAAGCATAAAAACCCAAATTCTGCAAACTGTAAAGTTGATCTAGCTGTTGAAGCAGGTTTATAAGTGGTGGACAATGTCTTTCCTTGTGGGAACACCAAATCTATTCCAAATCCAACCTCTAAGGTCCAGCAAATGAGCTTGAATGGAACCAGAAAGCAAGTACTTCCTTTAATGGCGTGAGAGATATCAAAGATAGAGAGGAATAGCACGTGAGCCACAGAGAGTTTGCAGACCATTCTGCCATTGGAGCTTTTATTGGGCACTTTAATGGCGATGACAACTGATCACTATATTTTGGATTTCTCTTTACCAGCAAAATGTCCACAATTAATTCCAACCCACCATGAATGTGAAGTCGCGATCTGAGTGTTAAATCTGATATATCATCATCGCTTAATCACACTGTCTTCCACTCTTGCGTCTCTGTCTCTGCCAACAAGCACAGATTCATTTCTGTGGCTGTCATGGACGTATCTAATGTTTCTAAAGAAAAGATTTTTGCTCCTCCGGAAGGCACTCTTTTGCATTTTGTTCTTCTCCAATACCCATGTTCACATTTCGAAGTATTATAAGTCGTAAAATACTTGATTACATTGAAAGGGATTGACAACGATAATTTAACCTAGAGTCAAAACTGATTGAAATCATTTTAACCACCGAGTTTAATGAATCCGTTAAGTAAAAACTAACACATTATTGCACTCATTCAACTATTACAATAAGGCATGCCAATATTATAATCGGACGTGACGCTCTTTGATCGACACCTCTAATCCACATAAATTGTAAAACTATGCATTCGATTAATTATGTTTCTGTAAGACTTCTTAATTGATAAATACTCACTTCCAAACTAACAAGAAAAATCACTTAACTACATCATTCAAATGAGCATATATATATATATATATATATATATATATATATATATATATATATATAAAAGTGATTGACATGCATTGTCGGTATTTGGCCAGCGCATTTAATCTGGGCCGCTGGAATTCGATCCAACGGCCCAGACACACCCTCCCATCCCCGCGTCTGCCAACCTATCCGCCTGTCGCCCGCCCGCAACCGACCCGCCCGCCCACTCATCCGAACATCCCCGCCCCCTTGCCACGGCCCCCCTGCCTGCCTCACCGTACGACCACCCCACCTTCCCAAGCCACCGCGGCCCCCGGCCTGCCCGAAGCCGCCGCAACCCCCCGACCTGCCCAAGTCGTGGCCCCTCCGCCTCGGCCCCCCCACCCACCGCGCCCTGTGACGACCCTGCTCGCCCTAAGCCGCCGCAGCCCCTTGCCACCACCCTGCAGCCCTCGGCCCACAGCTTGGGATGGATGGGGGGACGCGACAGCGGGTGGTGATGGGGGCTGTGGCGGGCGGGTGGGGTCGTCGCAGGGCGCGGTGTGGGGGGGGCTGCGGTGGAGGGGCCATGGCTTGGGTCGGTCAGGGGGCCGAGGCGGTTTGGGGAGGGCAGGGGCCGCGACGACAGGAGGGTCGTGACGAGGGGGTGGGGGGGAAGGGGAGGGGGGGGTGGTCGGATGGGTGGGCACGGGCGGTCGGGCGGGTTGGTTGTAGGCAGGCGGACGAGGGGGGAGGGGTGGGAGGGTGTGTCTAGGCCGTTGGATCCAAATCCAGTGGCCCAGATTAAATGCGCTGCCAAATGCTGGCAACGCATGCCAGCATTTATATATATATATATATATTCTTTTTAATAATTAGCTAGAAGAAACATCGATTGCAAAAGCTAAACCATTGAAAAAAAATTTCTCTCTGAGCACAAATAAGACAAAACACCATAATCAAAATAAACTATAGGGAAGGCAAGTTTTTTTAAAAAAATTATCTTATCACCATTGTCATATATAATCTAATATGAATATATAAGATTAGAAAATAAAGTATATATATGTAGTGCAAAATACAGCAATTGATAAGTATCTTATCACCATTGTCATATATAATCTAATATGAATATATAAGATTAGAAAAAAAAGTATATATATGTAGTGCAAAATACAACAATTGATTTGTTCTTAACATCATTAACCCGTTTAGGCGTCCTTCAAGCAAAGCAAGATTCCCACTTTTTGAAGACTAGATCTCACTTTCAATGATTAGATTACTAATAATAGTATGTTTTGTTAATATTTGTAATTATAAATATTAATGATATGCAGTGTCACACTCGAAATACCAAATAAATCTCGGGATACCAAATAGTGGTGACTGTTTGTTTTACCATTAAAAATGAAGGGCCTCAAAGCATCTCTATATATATATAAACTCATTTGCCTCATTCTAAATGAGAGAGAAAAAAGAAAGAAATAGAAAATGAATATAGAGATAAGAAGAAGGAAAAATATAATTCATTAGTTTAATCTTATACAGAGAATTGAGATAGAGAAATTTTGTAATATCAATTATATAGGTTAGGTGAGTAATCTTCTTGTACATCTTTATATGTTTGATGGTTGTAATCTTTAGTTGAAGTAGTTAATTGTTCATTATTGTCCAGTGATTTTTGATTCTCGAAAAAATGAGGGTTTTCCACATTAAATCCATGTTCTTTTGTTTTTTGTTTTATCTTATTTCTCAGGCATTATTTTCCTATATTTTGTGTTCGTTGTTCTTGATCTCCAACTTTAGGGTTTTTTCTTAACAATTAGTGCCATCTGTGGAAATTTTAGGTCATATTCAATTGGATCTTGATTTGAGTGGGAGTCATGGCGAACACTTCGAAGACTAGGAAGATTAAGAAATTTGATGGAACAAATTATCAATAATAGAGGATGCAAATTGAGGATCATCTATACAAGATGCAATTACATCAGCCGCTTGTAGGTACTAAGCCAAAAGCGATGTCAGCCAAAGAGTGGGCCTTGTTGAATAGGCGAGCCTTAGTTATTGTTTGATTGAGTTTAACATAGTCGGTGGTGGGATGCGATCCTTAAGAGTTCACTGTTGGCAGAAGCCAATGTCCCTGGGTCCCGAGGACTCATTCTCACTGAAACAAGGGGTGGGGTCATTACCAACTTAAAAATGAAAAGATTTTCTTTTAGGGAAGAAAAAGAGGGGCAGGCACTCTTCATTCTTCATTCAAAACTAATGAATGTCGGTTCGGGGATTTTTGCTTTGTTATAAAAAAAGGGAGTTGGGTAAAGCAAACTCCCTCCTTGGGCGAGCACGGGACTTAGTAAAGTAGAAAAGTTGATAGAGGCATTAACTGGTATTTATGAGAAGTTATTAGCCTCTAACAGATTATTTTTGTTGAGGAAGCTTATCTATTTAAAGATGCCCGAATGTAAATTTATTGCTAATCATTTAAATGATTTCAATAAAAATTGGGCACAACTTGAATTTGTGGAGATGACTTTTAATGAAGATATTAAATCTTTAATGTTTATGTGTTCTTTGCCGGAGAGTTAGGATATGGTAATTATATTTATAAATAATGTATCAAAAGAACAACTAAAGTTTGATGAAGTGCTAAGTGCAATCTTGAATTAGGAGATGATGAAGAGGAGCATGGTCGATAACACTCTATCCATCTCGGGCACAGCTTTGCTGGTGATCAAGGAGAAGGCGGTGAGCACATTTTACCCATTGTCTACCAAGGTAGATCCATTTGTTTATTTGGCTGCTGAGAAGAATGACATAACAATTTTATGGCATAGAAGACTTGCTCACTTGTGCAAGAGTGGGATGAGAATTTTACATTCAAAGACGGTTTTGACAAGTATAATTGATCCTAACTTTGATTTTTGTGAAGACTATGTTTTAGGTAAACAGAAACGGGCCAGCTTCACAAAGGATGGGCGAGAGATGAAATCCAACTTGTTCAACAAGAAAAGGGTGTGATTCTGCATTTATGCAAAATGTGCAAAATTAGACATCTGCTTTGAACTTGTTTTTAAAGTGCATTTGAATTAGATCCATTTGTGTGTGTGCATATATATATATATATTATACATTTTCTTTCACACAACTTTCTAATCTACTGTATAATCATTCTGAAGCTTGGGTCTTGACCCACCTGTGCATTCTATTCACATTTCTCATCAATTTCGGGTCTTGACTTATTTGTTATACTTATTCAATATCTAAACATATTTATTAACATGTCATCGTTAGCTTTCTTTCTACTGCAACATACATCATATCACATCATATCATCATGTATTACATTTTATTACATCATCCTCAAAATATTAAACATGCTATCATCTAACATGTGTGTATGCAAGAGACATTATTGTTCCTCCATCTAGACTGGCTCATTCTGCTCATGATTATCACTTATATATATGATAAAAACTCATCAGTAACGAGTGTTATTTGTCCAAAAATCTACATAACAAACTGGCAAATGAGAGCTAACTCTCATTTTGAATAAAAACATTCATATACTTCTCGTGAACTCTTTGAAAGGCACCTACTGAGGAGACATTGGGCTGCAGACTCGGTAGCATCCTGAACTGACTACTCTACTACTATTGATGCCTCTCTTAGTCATTTTCTCATTTTATTTTCTAGATCCCATGGGACTACTAGTATATCCTAAGAACTCTCTTTTTCTCTATAATTCTCCTATCTTTGAGCACGAAGATCGAGTACTCTCAGAGTAGTCGCCTTTAGTACCCTTTGAACCACAAGTCTAGACATGCGCTGTACTAAATAGTACCTGTAAACCTCTACATTTCTCTGAGTGTAAGGAACTCAAAATGGGAGTTGTTAGGATCCCTCGGGATTGGAATAGCCCGCTCAGTAATCCAGAGCCCTCTTTGATTGGCACGTGCACCCGCTCATGGTATGTGCGAGTCAGTTTTCCCATCCCTCGTCTCACTGAAAACTCGATAAAACTATATAGATAGGCCTGGGAAGGGATTTATACAATAGGCCCGAAAGTAACTTGTGGTAGATCTTATTTTTGAAAGCATACTCGAGGGATCTTATCCTTAAGGGTTATTTATCCGAAAGATCGATCGATTAAATGACCCCAGCTAAGTGGTCGTCTCGTAATTAAAACTGGACTTGACTTTGACTCAAGAAAAATAATACTAACTCGTAATAAATCCAAAAAAATCCATAAAAATAGGGGAAAATCCCATAAAATATCACAACATTATAATGACATGTTTTATAACTAATAACCCACCCAAACTGCTCGTAACGAGTTCTAATGTGTTATTCTACCTAAAAATAATTCTAT
Organism: Piper betle; assembly: GCA_033002965.1. Classification (NCBI taxonomy): domain Eukaryota; kingdom Viridiplantae; phylum Streptophyta; class Magnoliopsida; order Piperales; family Piperaceae; genus Piper; species Piper betle. Next base: position 123,910 of record JAURVB010001315.1, on the reverse strand, counting down.
GATCTAATTAAAATAAATAAATAAAATATGACATACTCTCATAAATTCTAATAACCCATTTTGCTGCTGCCTTACTAACATTATCATCGTATACTTAGGCACACATGACTCTCATGGTTCATAACACAAGATCAGCCTCTACTTGGTATGCGTATTTTGAAATTGACCCGATCGGAAAATAATAATCGAACCGACAAGTTTAGACTATAAAACCCTGACTTGGGTTGCGGGTTTTACAGATGAAGAGATACAAATTGCTGAAAATTAAGGATTTGTTCCAAGTGATGTGGAACAATTATCTTCTAAGAAGACCGAACAAGAAGATGAGTCACAGGCTAATTCACTAAATGATGATGAATCAGATTTTGAATATTCTAATACACAAGTTGAAATTGATGACTTAGAGCCACCACAAGAGATAGATGTTGCTCCCGAACTAAGGAGGAGCACAAGGGTCAGAAAGTTTACTCAGAAATTAAATTTAATTGTACAACATGTTTTGTATACTAATGCAGGAGAGCCAGAGTCTTATGATGAAGCCATGAGTGACAAAACTCATCTTAAGTGGGAGTTGGCCATGAAAGATGAGATATCATCATTGAAGAAGAACCATATATGGGAGTTGGTGAAGTTGCCACAAAAAAGGAAGGTCTACAAAACAAGTAGATCTATCGGGTCAAGTATGAAACTGGTGGTGTATAAAGGTATAAGGCAAGACTTGTGGTGAAAGGTTTTACTCAAGGAGAAGGAAATGATTTTCATGATATATTTGCACCTATTGTAAACATGACTTCTATTAGAATTATTTTGAGTATTGTGGTTGTAAAGGGGTTATATTTAGAATAGCTTGATGTAAATACAATTTTCCTTCGTGGTGATGTGAAGGAGGAGATCTATATAGAACAACCAAAACGATTTAAAATCAAAGGTAAAGAAAATATGGTGTGCAAATTAAAGAGGAGTCTATATTGACTCAAACAAGTACCAAGACAATGGTATTTGAAATTTGACAAGTTTATGTTAGATAATGGATTTGTTAGGAGCAATTCGGACCACTGTGTATATTTACAAAAGTTTAATGATGGCAATTACATTATTTTAACTTTGTATGTAGATGACATGCTTGTTGCTCGGACTTGTCTGGAGAAAATCTTTAATCTCAAGATGAGGTTAGCTAAGAGTTTTTCCATGAAGGACCTGGGTGAAGCAAAACAACTTCTTAGGATATAAATTACCCGAAACAAGAAGAGGATGAAGCTAAGAGTGAATTCCAATTGGATAGTAAATTTCAATTGTCCAATGAACAACGTGCTAAGAGTGATGAGGATAAAGCTCACATGAAAATAGTGTCTTATGCTTTAGCTATTAGAAGTCTTATATATGCTATGGTAAGTACAAGACCAGATATTGCACATACAGTGTGAGTAGTGAGCAGATTGATGAAGAACACAGGAAAAGATCACAGGAAGGCAGTGAAATGAATTTTTCAGGTACTTGAAAGGAACTTCTAATTTCTATTTGTGTTTTGGGGGTGATAATATTGATGTGCAAGGTTATGTCGACTCAGACCATGTTAGAAATAGAGACAATGGTAGGAGTACATCATGATACATCTTTACATTTAGTAAAAACGCAGTGAGTTGGGTTTCAAAATTGCAAAAGATGATTGCTCTATCTTCAACTGAAGCTGAATATGTAGCTACTAAAGAAGCTAGCAAAGAGTATATTTGGAGTAAAACTTTATTGAATGAGTTAGGTTTTAATGGGGTTGATTGTTGGTTGTTCAGTGATAGTCAAAGTGCAATCCATTTAGTCAAGAACACATCATTTGATTCTAGGACCAAACATATTAGGTTAAGGTATCATTTTATCAGATCTTTGTTAGAAGAAGGTAAATTGAAGTTGGAGAAGATTGATGGCAAAAAGAATCTGGCGGATATGTTGAACAACCTGGTGGAAGGACAAAAGTTGAGTTTGTGCTCAATTTTGGTGAACTCACACTAACATGTAGGTGAAGGACTTATGCGACGAACAAATGGAGGAAAAATCAGGACTAGTGTGCTCCAATCGCACTCTAAATAAGAAATTGTTAATATTTATAATTATGAATATTAATGATATGTAACCCATTGTCATATTTAGAATACCAAAGGAATCTCAAGATACCAAACAGAGGTAACTATTTATTGTACCATTGAAGATGAACGGCCGTAAAACATCTCTATATATATGGACTCATTTGCCTCGTTCTAAATGAGAAAAAAAGAAATAGAAAATAAATATGGACTAATTTGCCTCGTTCTAAATGAGAAAAAAAAGAAAATGAATATAGAGGTAAGAAGAGGGAAAATATTATGTACTAAATTAATTTTATACAGAGAATTGAGATAGAGAAATCATGTAATCTCAATTATATAGATTAGGTAAGTAATCTTCTTGTACATTTCTATATATTTGATTGAAGTAATGAATTGTTTATTATTGTCTCGTGATTTTTGACTTTCGAAAAAATAAGAGTTTTCCATGTTAAGTCTATATTCTTTTAATTTTTATTTTATCTTATTTCTCATATATTAGAATTGAGGTAGCCACCAATCATATCATAACAATTCCAATAATATCTACGAGGCATCATTCGACTTGGATGTAGAAAATTATTGTATACTCCATGGGATATGTACCACCATAATACGTTGCATTAGGATTTTCGAAACCCAGAGAGGTCCAAAATAATTTTGAAAAACTCCATTTGGTCTAGCTTCATAAAGTGAATACATTCCTTTGAGCTCGACGTCACGAGGGAACCTCCTCTCCATCATGGTGCCTTATCCATTGTCACAGAACGTTACTAACAATTTTAGGTATTGACTTTTTCACCTCAACATTCTTTGTCATTGAGTATATAAATTTTATTTTAGAGAACATTTTCCACAGCCTCCTCCGTCCAATTGGAAAGTCACTAATACAAATCCTCTTACTTGTGTCACAATATATATAATATGTATAATGTTTCCATATTTTTCAAAATAGCTCCTAAATAAGGTGGAAGACAAACCACCCACAAGTATCTTTTTATTGTTGCCTAAAGTATCATCGTGACGCTCTCACTACTTTTCTAATTTAAGCCTTCGTTTTGACGATTTGCATACTTTTGTGTGGCTTTATCTACTTTCACTTTATATGAATAAAAATATCACAATTATCAATAAGAGATTGATATGATAACTAAGATATTTAATTTTAATAAAGTATACTAATATTATTTAAGTTATTTCGTAATTTCATTAGTAGGATCAGAAAGATAATTACAAGTTTGATTCAAAAATAAATAAAACCTGAGAATATAAAACTATTATAATATATGTAGCCATGTTTAATTTGTCAATAAATTTTATGATATTATTTATACTTAATATAAAAATTTAAGTGAAATCATAATTATATAAATTCCTCTAAAAAAAGATAGATCTTAAAATAAATCTTTAAAATTTCATGTTTAATAAGTTGTTATATATTGTGAAAATCACAAAATAAATTTTCAAATTTCATGTTTGAGGTTGTTATGGATTGTTTCATGTTTAATAAGTTGTTATATATTGTAAAAATCCCCAATGTTTATAAAAGAAGCTAAAATTCTGCAAAATAATGAATTTTTTTATGACATAACTGATGAAATGTATGAAAAAAATAATCAAAAATTATATAATCGAAAATCATATAACGTTTAAGTTTACGATATACATGTAACTTCAATATCCCTAATTAAGGCGGAGAGCCGACCTCAATCACTGAAAATCGCATAACGCGAAAGAGTTTCTCCCACTCCATCCTTATTAAATTATTAGTATATTTACTGTTCAGATTATGATATTGATCTATGTCCACACTTTAACTTAAGAATAATGTTGTATTTGGACGTATTTGTCCAAATCAAATAAGGAAAAAATCGTATTAATATTTGTTATCTACCACCACAATTACAAAAGTATGCTGATAAATATTTTTTATCTAAATTAATCACCACAATGATAAAAATATAATATTGACAAAAAATAAAACATTAATCACATACCCATGCAGCACTTCGATCACTAAAAATAAGGAAAATGAGTATAACACACTAATTCCAATTGCAAATTAAGATATTCGTAAAGGAAATAAATACCTAAAGAATGACAAAAATCCTTTAGAACATTAAAAAGTAATAAAATAAAAAACCTGTCTACCAAGGATGATATAACCTTATCCATACTAAAAGCAAGGTCACAAACTCGTAGCCTCACTATTCCCGATCACTTAAAACCACGCAACGAATCAAGTGATCAATTCTTACTCAATGGTTTTTCTTAAGAGCCGTTCAACATAAACCGTCTAATACCCTGACCTTTGGCCATGGTCAGTGAAAACTCCCCTCCAAGCAACACAAACTAAAACCAATATTTATATTTATATTAATTTATAAATTATTAAAAACATTAGAGAAATGGTTTGAAATATAAAAGTTTTCATCAATCAATTCATATAAGGGATGAGGAGTTAACTTCATACAATTTCCTTTTTTTAAGAATATATATATATATATATATATATATATATATATATTATTAGTATATTTTAGTGTTCAGATTATGTATTTGTCCATATCCATGCTTTAACATAAGCACAATCCAAATCAAATAAAGAAAAAATCATATTAATATTTATTATCTACCAACATCACAATCACAATCAGTCCCAGAACTTATCAAAATTCTAGATCAATTCTTGCTTGATGGCTAGGGTTGTTAATTGAGCGACCCAGCTCGTAAGTATTTAGCGTTCGGCTCGGTTTGACTCGACTTAAAACTCGACATTTAAATGTTCGAGCTCTAACTTGACTCGAATTCGAATCTTACGAGCCGAGCTTGAGCAAGGTCGTGTTCGACTCGACTCGACTTAGTTATAACTCGAACTCAACTCAAACTCAACTCGTAGTTTAACTCGAACTCGACTCGATAAAATAATATAATAATATAATTTTTATATTATATTATATTATATATTATATTATATATATATATACATATATATTGACAAAGAAGTGAAATAGTTGAGATGATAAGTATTTAAGTTGATGGCCTCAAGGTTGTGGGTTCAATCCACATTGATTACATTTTTTTAAGTGAGGTATTTTTTACTTTTAATCGAGCCGGTTTTGTGCTCACAAACGAGTTGGGATCGAGCTCGAGAAAATTAAACAGTTTAAGTGTATTTGAGCTCGAGTCGAGCTCGAGAAAATTAAACAGTTTAAGTGTATTTGAGCTCGAGTCGAGCTCGAATATATAAAAGATATTCGAGTCAAACTCAAGCATCGTATGTTCAAAAATCGTTCAATTTCGAGTGACTATTCGAGCCGAGTTCAAACACAAGTTGAGCTCGTCTCGCTTGCTTGATTAGCATCCTATTGATGGCTTCTTTGAGGAGTCGCCCAACATAAAGCGTCACTTCCCCTTCACCATTGGCCATCGCCATTGAAAACTCCCCCTCCGATCAACACAAACTAAAACTAATGTTCATATTTATATTAATTTATAAAATTATTAAAAACAATAGTAGAGAAAAGGTTTGGACTATAAGAGTTTTCATCAATCAATTAATATAGAGGTTGAAGATGACTCCGGTTAAGTTTATCTTCATACAATTTCCTTTTTTTAATATAAATATAAATATCTCCTTTTTTAATATAAATATAAATATCTCCCGTAAGTCACCCATATGCAATTAATTTTCCCTCCTTTATATATTTGAAGGGAAAGTTATTTTCCAGTCCCATTTAGCACATTAGATTGTCATGCATGCCTAAGGGATTTTTCAGCCCATTTTTTTATTAAACGGGATTAAATCAGATTGATCTCACCGAGGAGGTAAATGTTAGGCCTCAACTACCATTAGAGGTGGGTGTTGGTCACCGTCCACTTAACATCAGGTAAAAAGTCCATCGTTCATAATCAAAATCCTTCGATCAAGTTGATCACGATCAAAATTTAATCAATATACGAAAAATTAAAAATTACGATTCATGTGCTTCAAATTTAATAATTTACAATGATAATTTGATTGTAAATTTCAAAAATATTATTTATATCATTAATTTATAAATTTTGTCGATTACTGGGTCGATCATTCGGTTAGAGAAAGCAATGTTCATTTTCGGTTTGTTTTTATTCGGTCATTAATCAGTCGGTCAAGTTCAATTAGACACAATCATTTAGGTGTCCATGCCCACCCCTCTCGTGGCTTGGTACATTGTAGTCATTCTTAATAACAATAATAATTATTGCTCAATCACTAGCATTGATGGAGTTATGATAAATTATGAAATTAGCCGTGATAAAATAATAATAATTCTTCATAACTACCTAAATATCTTTAAATATATTTTATCAACACTTTTTTTAATTTTTTTAGCATATAAAATAAATAAAATATGAATAATAATGAAACTCTTATAAATTTTTAAAAGAATTGTGTTAATTTAATTTTTAATATGGTACAATGTATTAGATCCGGTTAAACACAATTGAACCTTATAAAAAATTCAATATGATAGGTATATATTTAAAACTATGTAAGTTTGTATCTATACTTAATTTACACTAAAAATAATTTATTTAATATTATATAGATATATAAGTGGTCAATGACCCAGCTCACGTGATACATGAATACATTTGAAATATATTAATAAAACATATATTTAAAATATACAAAACATATTATTTTTAACTAAAAAGTAACTTTAATTTTAATAAGTAAATTTTCTTATATTAAAATCAATTTTTTAAAATATTTTTAGTTTGGATAGATTTATGTTCTAAAAATAAATAAATAAATAAATAAAATCAATAAAAGCCTATTATTAAATAACAAATTCAATTTGAATAATAAAACAGATTTATGGAAGCCCCTCTCGGTTCATTCCAACATTACTTCACTGAACAATTCATAATCTAATTAAATTTATTGTATATAAAATTCATAATCTACTACGATCGTTTAAGATCAATACACTGAACATCAAATCAGAGTAACAACTCATGTGATATGCAATGACATGATCAATTAATAAAACTAAATTCATTACTAACCTTGATGACTAAACCTCTAAATATTATTTCTAACTAAGCCTGTGCCATCAATCTTCTTCAGAAAAAATCTTCCCCGGATGATGGATGATGGAGAAGATAAAAGAAACACTCTATTATGATTTTGAGAATTAGGAGAAGAGTTATATATATATAAATAAGTGCAACTTCTTCGTGATACTAGCATGACTCTATTTCTCTCACATGGTATATAATTGTTGACTTTTTAAATGAACGTGTCTCTATAAGTTATCCATAAACAAACTACCATTGTTCCCAACCCAACCTGATGGCCCTTTAATTCTTGAACAACTATTGATCGAGAATCTCTTACCCAGAACACACCTTACCTTTTAGGCATTAATCGGACCACTAGTCTAACCAATTAACACACTTCGCTTAATTAAACATACATTTAACATTTTAAAAGTACAAATAAATTAATTACTATATGTTTAAATATAAAATGTACCATGAAGTTACATTAAAATTAAATTGAATGAACACATTTATTTATATATCATGTAATGAATAAACACATTGATCAATGTAACGTGTATTAAATTATTCTTTGAACTTTTAATGTAATTAAGATGTTGTACTTAATATAAAAAAATAAACCAAAAACTAACGTGAATTAATACCTTCAAGGAAAAACGTTATTATTAAATATCTACCAGTTCAAAAAGAAAGTAATAAAATATCTTATTAATATGACACAAACTACTATTCTAATTAAATAAAAAGTAGAAACCGTTCAAGTAGATTTGATCGTTGTAGAAATTAATATGTGAAAATAAGAAAAGATTGAGGATGAAACTTAAAATGATATACCTTAGCTTACTGCTTGGGTATACTGGCAAAAATTTGAATGAACCCACAAACCATGACACAGAAGTACAGCAATTAATTAAAACTCCATCAAATAGTTAGGCTTGGCCATAGAAAACGACTTAGGAAATTGAAGTTCATCAACTTGCTTCAATCCATGCTTATTTCTCATTTGGTTTAATTATTATCTTTCATTAAAAATATCAGGTCAATTCAACAATGAAACTACAGCGCCATCATTTTTCTTATTGAACCTTTGTCAAATAACTGATGGGTTGCAATAACAAAACAAATAGGATATGATTATAATAAGGTGAACATTGATTTTTATAGTCCAAAGTCTATTACATATTAAAAATAAAACTTGAATAATCGACATATAAAATAAACTCTTTTAAAAATAGTGCACAAAGAAAGTAGTTTTTTAATTACCGAACAAAAACGGGTTTTAATATTTTAAGCTTACACCTTAATTTGAGGGAACGATGATCATCAAAAGAAGAAGAAGAAAAAAATAATTAGATAATTACCTCAAAAACTAAAATTTTAAAAGAATAAAACTTAAGAACGAACAAAAACAGAAAATCTAACATAATTAGCGGAGATCTAACATAATAGGGTATGCATGAATAACACAAATAGTAATCAAACAAATAATTAAGTCTACTTATTCTCCAAATCTACTGATTTTTATAATATGCATGCATGCATGTATATTAAGAAAACAGAAAATCTCACACATTAGCAGAGATCTAACACAATAGGGTATGCATGAATAACACAAATACTAATCAATCAATTAAAATTGCATGCAAGCCAATCGTCTGAAAGATACCTAAATAATTATGCATAAACCACACCTTTATAATCACTAATGGTATATCTATCATCTTAGCATTTTTCCATCAATAAGTAATGTGTGCTGGCCGTTGGATTGCCCACCCCCACATTTCTCTCTCCCCCTCCCCGGTTTTCCCTTCCCCGTCCCCCCACCATCCTCGCCCACAGCCGCTGCTCCCTTGCCTTTTTGTCGTTATTATTACCTATATTTAGATTTTTAAAAAATATGCTTGTTAATAGATATTTTAAATTTTATTTTTCTTATAATTAATTTGATAATTAAGATGAGTGGATTAGAAATATTAGATTGAGATAAAAACTTACAATTACTACTATCAAATACTCTAAATTAAACGTATAGTACATATAGCTTATCTGCGGGATAGTTCAAAGTATTTAAGGCTCTAGAATGAAAAGATACATAAATAGTTATACAAACGTTGGTATTTTAAGGCTTTTTTGGTTTAGAGATAGCCACGATGTGGTATTTTTAAGTTAGACAAGCCAACAGGTCCATGTTGAGAATATTAACATTTGTAAAATATTTTAGGCAAAAAGCGAGAATGGAAAAGGATGAGAAAGTTGGGTTTAGATGTGAACTTCCTTGGATCCCCTCCTTTTATCTACAAAAGGGACTACAAATTAAAACATACACAAAAATTTGCTTTTGTTTAATAAAGTACACTTATATTTTTCAATATAAAAAAATGTTTTCATGGTTAACTAAGATTCCTTTCTTCTTTTTGTTTTTAACCAGGTATCCGTTCTTTTACTGGTCTCTGATTCTCAAGAAACTCATTGCAGGCAAATTTGTTGGCCAGGTACTATCACTTTATTGGCGTTGCCGTCAGGTTTTTCTTCCGCCTTCGACTTCCTCAAGCAGCCTAATTAAATTTGATGCACCGAACCACCCTCTGGTTGGCATACTTCAATTTCACTATTTACATCGCTGCAAATGGATTAATCTTGTCCTCTGTCATCAACAGCTGACATGCACTGACATGGCATAGCAGCATGCTGCAAAAAGAAGATCAATGAGCAACTCAACGGGACAGCATTATGTTCATAAAAAATAATAAAAAAACAAAATAAAAATTAAGAACACCATAATCTTTTGAAGATGTCATCACCTATTACGCTGAAGACGATGCCATTTTAATTTTAAACCAACCTTAAAGAGACTTTTCATTAAACTTCTTCTTTGTTCTCCTCCGAGTTCTCATCTTAACCAGTGACGGAATTGCTGCATGCTGTAAAAAGTAGAACAATGAGGAATTCAATGGCATGGGGAAGGTTCGATTTCGACCTAAAAAGCAACACGAACGCCATCACCTTAAAGAGGTCATTTCCCATACAATTGAAGGTGATACCGCATAAACTCCAAATTCCAAGCTAATTGAGAAACTCTTCAGTCTTCGTCAACTTTCTCCTTCAATCTCCTCCAACATTATCAGTTTTAAACAAAAGAATAAATGAATGGTGATGGCATTGTAGCATGATGTATACAGGAAGAAGAAGAATGCCAGCATCACGCTTAATGCCCTCAGACATGTCATCTCCTATAAGGCTGAAGATGATACTGCTGAAACTCCAAGCCAAACTTCAGAGACTCCTCATCGAGTTTCTTCTTCAATCTCCTCCAAGTCCTCAGCTTATCAGATTGTATCAACCCTTTGTAGAGGGTCTCAAATGTAGCCTTCTGAGGGAGAAGCCCCCTCTCAATCATCTCCACAAAGAACTGGCAAGCGTCTCTCCATTTCTGCATCTGGCACAACCAATGAACCAGAATGGTGTAGGAATCCAAATCAGGCCCAACGCCACTCCTGCCCATGTCCTCCCACAGCTCCCACACGACATCCATTTTCCCCAATCTGAGAAACATCCCCAGCAGAATGTGGAATGTGTGAATGCTAGGCACAGTGGAGCAGCCATCGGATTCCTTCATGTTCCTATACAACTTGAGAGCCCTTCCCCAATCCTTCCTCCCCCGATACTCCTTAAAGAAGCAGTTGTACGTCATGGCAGACGGCGAAACACCCTCCCTCCCCATCTCCTCCAGCATCTCCTCGGCCGCCTCCAACCTCCCACAAGAGCTCAAGCACTTGATCACCGACGTATACGTCGCAACTGTCGGACAAACGCCCCTGCCCTGCATCTCCCGCAGTTTCACCATGGAAAGCTCCGGCTTGTGCGCCCTGCTATACACATGAAGCACAATGGAATAGCTGGTCACATCAGGCTCGATCCCTCTCTGCCGCATTTCATCAAACACCCTCTGTGCAGCGCGAACAGTCCGATCGAATCTGTCATCGGGATGCAAGCTCGATCGCCGGCAAATCCCGTCCAAGATGATATTGTAGCACACAGCATTGGGTTCCAACCCTTTCTCAATCATCTCCCTCAGAAACCTCTCGGCCATGTCCACCCTCCCCACCTTGCACCACCCGTAGACCAAAACGGTGTACATCTTAACATCAAGATCGTACCTTTGCTTCCTCTTGTTGAAGATCTCGGTCGCAACCTTGACATGCCCGTACTTGGCGAGGGTGTCGAGCAGGTAGACGAACTCGTCCCGGTCGGGATCGCGGGCGACGAAGGCGGCCATGTCGTCGAAGGCGCGGATGGCCTGGCGGGTCATGCCGGCGGCGATGTAGCGGCGGGCGAGGATGAGGAAGGGCTTGGGAGAAGGCGGGTCGATGCGGAGGAGGAGGTTCCAGGCGGCGTCGAACTGGCGGACGCGGGCGAGGACGTCGAGCATGAGGAAGGAGGTGGGGAGGTCATGCTGGAAGCCGGGCAAGGACCCGGACCAGGAGAAGAAGGAGAGGGCGATCTTGGAGAGGTTGGAGAGGCGTATGAGGGTCTGGAAGGCGAGGGCGTTGGTGAGGCGGATGCCCAGCAGCTGCTGCGGCGACTCCATGGCGTGGAAGGCGTTGTGGTGGGTCACGAGCAGGCGGGCCAGTGCATCCGCCTCCGGCGACGGCTCGTGGTTTGATTGGAAGCCGAGGACCGGCGGGCCGCCATCAACAGAGGGGGCGGCGGTGGAGCATGCGCGGCGGCGAGGGGGACGAGAAGACGAGCTACGGTGCGCTGCATGGTTTGGATGGGTTCATGCGAATGTGGGTGGCTCGTTGAGTAGGGTTGCTAATTGAGCGAGTCACCTCGTGAAGCATTAGCGTTCGGCTCGAGCCGAGCTCGACTCGAAACTCAACATTTAAATGCTCGACTCGAAGCTCGACTCGAACTCGAATCTTACGAGCCGAGCTTGAGCAAGGTCGTGTTCGACTCAACTCAACTCGGTTATAACTCGAAATCGACTCGAACTCGACTCGTAGCTCGATTCGAACTCGACTCGATAAAATAATATAATAATATAGTCTTTATATTATATTATATTATATTATATATATATATATACAATATAATAACAAAGCACATTGGCCTCATTTTTTTTAAGTGAAGTACTTTTGACTTTTAATCGAGCTGGTTTCGAGCTAACGAACGAGCTGGCGAACGAGCTCATAAAAATTAAGCAGTTTAAGTATATTCGAGCTCGAGTCGAGCTCGAACACATAAAAGATATTCGAGTCGAACTCGAGCATGTATGTCCAAAACTCGTTCGATCTCGAGTCGAGTTCGAACGAGTTTCGAACTATTCGAGACCGAACTCGAACACATGTCAAGCTCGGCTCGCTCGGCTCAATTAGCACCCCTACCGATGAGGGAGGCATAAATGGGCTTTTTGACGGGCCTATGAAAGTTGTTGCTGATTGTTATCATGCTAAGATTGGTGTTTGTTGACTATTGGGCTTTAATGTTTGAATGAATAATTGAAAAGCCCACTTACTTTTATTATTATTATCATGTCTCTTTTTTTGTCTCAAATTAACCAGGCTTGTTTGCATTGGAATTATAGCTGAGTGATTTTGAGTTGAAGAGAGCCAGCTACGTAGTTTTTTAATGCTTTTAATTAATATTAGGTAAGAGGTCGTGCATGGTCTAATTAATATTAGGTAAGAGGTTGCGCATTGCGCATGACCATGCATGACTTATTCTAAATAAATTTTAATTTTATATATAAATTCTCATTGAACAAATAAACAATAATAATTTATTATTTTGTATATAAACTAGCATGATTGACTTTAAAGTTATATCTTATTTGAGTGAAAAAATGAATTATAATTATTTGATTTTTTATTATATATTTTTTAAGATAATTAGGAAAACTCTTATTAGTAAAAAGCATAAAAATTTAGATTAGCTGGATTTAAATTCGTGATCTTTTATCGTGAAAAATATTTTTATTTTCATTTTTTAAAAATTGAGATTATCGAGATTTAAACCCGTCATTTATTGTATTTTTTAGATTTTTTATATTTTGATTGGTTAATTCTCTTACTTCCAATTTCATGTTAATATTGAGTTCTCTTTTATTATTAAGGGTAGATTAATACACCCATGGACCTTTCGAATACAATTTTTTCTTTTACAAATTAGCAGCATTCTTATGTACTTCAATCATTAATCAAATGCAAGTTTATGAAACTCATAAATCATAATTTCAATTATTATAAGATATATTATACACACTCTACGTGTGTGTACGTATGTATATATGTATCTCACCGATTAACAACACACCTTCAATGACCCCTAATATTGAGAGGCTGTTTGAAACCTTGAATTAATGTATGTGTGTATGTGTGTCTATATATATATATATATATATATATATATATATATATATATATATATATATGCAAGTATGTATATATGTATCTCACTGATTAACAACAACACACCTTCAATGAGAACCTGCCAATCAGCCGTCGCACCTGTATCTATGCATGCATTGCGAAATGCCAACAAAAAAGTGAACTTGATAATATCTATGCTTTCGTCCAAATGCAGGCAAGATAACATTAATCTATGATATAATTACAGTGAACTTGAAAGTCTTGTACATAGATTTGATTAACCAGTAGCCAATGCCAAGATTAATTTAGGGCAGTAATTTGGACTTAATACTTATATTCATGTCTAAGTCATCTGCTTTATTCCAAGCCGGCCGCTTCGTTTTGTTTTAACTTCTATGCATTTGAACCGGCAAAAAGAAATGTGTCAATCTTAGTAAAAATTAATAAAATGAGAATTAGAAGAAATTTACACATTGATTATTAATGTATCTAATCTTATTAAATAAAAAAGGGGTACTCAATATTGACCTGAGATTAAAAGTAAGAGATCAATCAGTCAACCAAAATATAAAAAAAAGTTTTAATACAATAAAAATACCTCCTGTAAAAGGTCACAGTTTCAAATCTTGTTAACCTCAATATTTTTTTAAAAAAATTACGGTTAAAGGTCACGAGTTCAAACCAAGTTAACTTCAATTTTTAACTTCCTACTAATAAGAGTCTGGATAATTGTTTTGAAAAATATATAATAAAAAATCAAATAATTACAATTCATCTTTTCATTCAGATAAGATATATCTTTAAATTCAATCACAATTTATATCTAAAATATTAAATTATCACAGTCTATCTCATTATTTAATGAGAATTTTGTATCAAATTAAAATTTATTCGGCACAAGTCGCACACGCTCGACATCTTCCCTAGTTTCTATATATCCGATGGGCGGGAAAATAAAATGATGAGATGATAAAATCATGCTGAACTCGGGCTGACATGAAGTCCTTTATCATAAATATATCAAATATTAAACAAATTCACTTGGAAATATATAATTTTAAAAATAAAATAAAATAATAATAGTTATTGTTAATTTCTATCCTATGTATGTGTCTGCGGAAGATCATCAAGTATTTATGCTCCAACTTTCAATCAAAAGAAGCAGTCAAGGATTTCTGCAAAATTTTGTCCATAAGCAATTGACTTGTACATTTTGTTCTGATTTTATTTTTGTGAGTTATTTAATAGCCTACTTTAGCGCCACCCTTGTGAATCATTCAATATCATGACGTCGATAAGTCAAAAAACCTCACCATCCTTTCTTCTCACTTAATCAGCTTAGCACTCTTTGATTCACTGGCCCAAGGAATATCTCTGCCGTTAGACCACACCAGGTGCATGGACACCATCACCATCTCTCTCTACAAAGACTTCTTCAACTCGACCCCCAACTGATCAAAAAGCTTCATAGATAAAGCTAAGGATAAATACATATATATAAATTTAAGAGAGAGAGATCATCAAGGCTGCCGAGAGATTATAGAGAGGAGATCAAGGATGAGTCAGAAGAAGGT
The DNA here is from genome assembly GCA_033002965.1 of Piper betle. Lineage (NCBI taxonomy): Eukaryota > Viridiplantae > Streptophyta > Magnoliopsida > Piperales > Piperaceae > Piper > Piper betle. The sequence goes on along the minus strand of JAURVB010001315.1, from coordinate 108,844 downwards.
TCACTCTGTGGGGAAGGTGCCCTTCTCGTGGGAGAAAGCCCCCGGTGTGTGCAAGACAAGCACGGTGGCAATTCATGGTGCAAACTATGAATTACACAAGACAGGTGCTCTCAAGAATCTACCACCTCCACCATGTCCAACTTTTCATGTAGGGAACTGCAGCCCAAAGGCTTCTTCTGACCATGACCTTCATATCCCACTTCCTCCATGCCCTTTCCAAGCTGACCCAATAAGAAGAAGCTCTTCCAAGAAGGGGCTCAATTTTAGGAAGGTGGACCCTTTTTTGGCAGCTTACATGAAGTGCACCAAGAGCAAAGGGGGAGTAGGAACGGCGTGGGTGGTCTGCGGGCTGGGATGGAGGTCCTCTCTTGCAAACAGTCATGTAAGGTGAGGGAGGATAACTTGGTGAAAGCGGTTCATCTTCGTACTGCTCGACATTCCAGATCTAATCAAGCGATGGTTCATGACCATGGCAAGTAATGTTGATGCCAAAAGCTATGATCGACGTTCTTATTGATCTTTGATCTTTTGTAAGGCACAATGGCTGATCATTTTCATGATTTGCATATTGAATTGCATCTATTATTATTATTTTAACAAGTTAATTAGTTACAGACTTATTATTTATACAAACATCGCATGTTTGTATATATTATAATTAATTATAGAGTTCCCAATGTATTGACTTGGATCATAGAATGAACTCTCTTTAATTATAGATTTCAACTAGAAGGTGCCCAACATCCCGAAGAACCGAAACCAATTAGCAAATTAATTATATTAAGCACACATGATTTCTGATACTAAGAACAATCTATAAATTCCTTTCCTTATTAGTAGTTGAAGCTTTCAGAACATTTTGGATTTCATCAAATTTAAGACAAGTTTACGGATTGACTCAAGATATACGTACAACGAATAGTTGATCATAATTGCACGAGTTAGAATCAAGTTTTTCTCGATATACATAATGCAAACATTGAGGCAAATTAATAGAGGGGGCAATCTGAAGTACCTTAGCTGAACTGGACATAAACGGCGAGGCTCTCAATTCACATATCACAAACGTGTAGTATCTGTAAATCTAATAATAAGTAAAAACTTGTATTTTTAAATACATACGGTTGTACCTGGTATATACAGTGTACGGGATTTAAATTCGGTATAATTTAAGCTTTTATACCATTATAATTGGTGCCTGATTTTTTAATAAGAAATTTTCACAAAATCGGTTGTTTTGTTGAGAAGTGTAATATATTAATCAATATTTAATAAATTATGGATAATAAAATATATTTTTAATATTTAATTAATTATTTTATTTATAATTTTAGCCCAATTTGACCCGATTAATCCATGACTAGGGGTGAGCCCACGTAAAACATGAATATTAAGACTTTTGAAAAAAATAATTGGTTTTTCGGTATGTTTTGGATTGGTTCTATTCCAAACCAAATTTTTTTATCTCGGACTCGCTTACCCAACATAAGAACCGAGCCGAACTAAATTTTTTTAAAATTGAACCAAACCAAAATTGGCTAATTCGGTTTGAGCCTAAGTTTGCTCAACCCGTAGAACAATCCTGTATTTAAAACTATGAATTTAGGCCTACTGCGTGTACGTCACAACTTCCAAAAAATTTTAAGAGGGCAGCTCATAAGAGAAGTTGTAGAGACCATCTCTCTTCATTGAAAAAGCACAAGGGATCAAACACTAAAATGCCCAATAACATTACTAAAACATCATTTGTTTTGTTCTTACGCATAAATTACTGATGCCGAATATCATCTTCCTCTTCTTTGGGAGGTGCCCAAAAGATTCGGCTCCTGGCTTAGCTAACCAGATTGGAAAACCTACATCATCAGCTCCTTGCCACAAGAGTCCAACATTTCAGAGATAAGCCCATGACATAAGCTTTCAAAAATGGCATCTGCTACTTTGGCTCCTATGTCATTCAGTCTCTGCTGTTCTGATCTAAACCCCCAATAAAACTGAGAATTTATTGAAAGATTCCTTTCAAAATATTGGGTCAAGTTTGTGACATGATCTCCTCCTAGCCTTTCCCATACTGCTTGTACCTCATCAAATACGAGTCTGGTGTCTACTGGCTGTGAGCACCACCTTCCATTGCTACCACTTTTCTTTATCTGGTTCTCCATTGCTTTCATCACATAGTCAATTAAGACCTGCTCACTCTGTCTTAACATCCTTTTGCGCTTGTCTACTCATTTGAATGCATCAAAAATAAAAGCTTTTGGAATAGTAAAGAAAGAAAAAACAACAACCAAATGACGAAGATGCATAAATATACTCATTAGCATTGAACAATTTCTTTGTGTTCATCTTAACATATTGAGGTTCTGATTGTAAACTATATTGCTATTAAGAACTTACCACGTTTATTGATTGGAGAGACGTCTTCTGGTTGCAGCTGCAATTTTAAAACAGGATCACTCGATTGCTTCCACTCCCCCATGCATTTGCTTTGACCACCAAATATTGTGTTTAAAGAAGTCTGATGATAAAGTAAAGGAAACATCTATATTTGCATGAATATAAGAAAAAACATTGGGACTTTACAATCAAATAAAAAGAAATGCAGAGGCAACTTAGGTTCTACCTGTGTAGTAAATGAATTGTACTGCCTTGCAGCTCCGTCATCATCGGTAAAGACGAACACATTGTAATGTTGTAGACCCAAAAGCTTGAATGAAGCTCTTCTCCATCAAAGCAAGAACTTGAAATAGACTTTCTCCCTCTCAACAAAATACTATCCCTGCCCATTTCAGAAATGCAAGAAGAACCAGCAATTTCCCTGTTGCCATAACCTTCTCCATTTACATCCCATGCTTCCTGACTTCTTCCAATGCCAATCGTCCACGACAGTTCTCACTTAGAAACCTTGAACATTTGACAAAAAATATCTTTCCGTTCTTACAAGATGCTCTCTTCCTTGAATGATGATAACTAGACCAACAACCACATGAACAATTGTCCTTGTACGTCACCTTCCTTGGATACCCATTTTCATAGAGGCAGGCATCTAGCAAAATTGGCTCCTGCTGCTCCTGGAGAAGCTCACGGAGTTGCTTACAAGGACGACATGAGCTTGGGATGGAAGCCATTACAGGGAGGTAATGGGCGCCTTTTTAGTGGGATTTTGGAAGGGGAGCAAACATAAGAGCAACCAAAGGAGAAGAACTACGGACTGGAAGGCAGGCAGTGTGTTAAACTTACGCAAGTAACAACGCCCCCTACTTTCTGTGTCGGGGTTGGTGATGGACATAATTTGTTGGTTTGTCCCTGTACGTCTACGCCCGAATAAATTAATGGATATTTTAAAGAGTGGTATGGATATAGATAGGGTTGCTAATTGAGCGAGTCAGCTCTTGAGCATTTAGGGTTCGGCTCGGCCTGACTCGACTCGCAACTCGACATGTAAATGCTCGACTCGAACTCAACTCGAACTCGAATCTTATGAGCCGAGTTTGAGCAAGTCGTATTAGACTCGAACTCGACTCGATAAAATAATATAATAATATAGTCTTTATATTATATTATATTATATTATATTTATTTATTTATTTATATATAAAATATAATAACAAAGAAGTAAGATAGTTGAGATGGTAAGTGAGGTACTGACTTTTAAAAGAACTAGTTTCGAGCACATATTTTTGTGCAAATGATAAATGGACACATATGCATGTCGTATCTCCTATTGTCCATGTCCATTAAGAATCAAGGTAAATTTTTGGAAGGTTTGATGAAGATTTTCTTATATCTGTTATTAATCATGTGTGTCACTTGGTTGATTTGCCTAGATATGTGTCACTTGGTTGTTTGAAAATCCCATTGATAATCTATGATCCTATATCTATAAAAATAATTCTTTATTTTATTGTCTACTATCGGTAAAAATATCCAAGTGGACTTAGACAAACATAGATATTTTTTAAATTAATGGACATGGCGTTGGACATTTATCACCCTAATTGTGTGCCATGAGCCAAGCACTTGGTCTTTGACAATATACTTGACTCTTTACAAATAAATGTTATTTTTATAAGTAAATTCTTATTAAATAATAAGATAGATTATAATAATTTAATATATTAAATATAAACTTTGATTGACTTTAAATATATATTCTAATTGAATGAGAAAATAAATTATAATAACTAGCCAAGATGTCATGCAATGGGCAATTTATAATACAAAAAAATTTTAATTTTATAAATAAACTCTAGTTGAATAATAAGATGAATTATAATAATTTAATATCTTAGATATATTTAAGATTGATCTTTAACGATAAATTCTAATTGAATGATAATATAAAATATATAAATACATATATTTGATTGGTAAAACTCATGCTTTTAAACACATGTCATTATTAAGTTCCCTTATATATATATATATATATATATATATATATATATAGTTTCAATAGATCACAACCATAAAAATGCGTGTTAATTATTCAACAAAACTCAAAACTTATAAGTAACAATGTCAATTGGCCTTATTAGAAAAAATTCAAAATCATTGCTTCCTAGCAACTTTTAAGATTTATGGTTTAAGGTCAATTTTTTGCCCCAAAAAACAAAATTCCACTAAAGTACCTTAGCTTCCAACTTTTATTTTCTTTTTAGTGCCATGCATCTAATTATTCCTACAATCCTCTATTAGTTTTTTATCTAAATTTACTCTCAATTAGTAGCTCAAATTTTCCTACTTATTTAATTTACGCAATTAAAATATAGTTTTATTCTGAAACAGGGGAAATTTTATACGTGTGATTTACATATATAACATTACATTGAGGCGGCGGGAGAATTGGCTTATCCTCCGCAAAACGCCGGGAACACTTTAGCCATCAACTTTTCATAGATTAGAGTATGCTTGATTTTTTATTGTATTTTATTCCTAAGGCACGTTGATTGAATCTTGTTAGTAAAAGGTTAGCAATTTAGGCTATCCTCATTCGAACTCATGACCCAATGCAATGAGAAGTATTTCATTATTACATAGGGCAGTTAGCTGAGTACCGGATTTGAACCCGTGATCTTTTATATATGGGCATTTTATTATATATTTTTTATTGTATTTTTATTAGGTAAATTTCTTACTTTTAATTAAATACTAATATTGAGTTCTCATTTTATTTATTAAATCTAAGCAAGTTGTCGTGCTTATGTTGGATATATATTAATTTTATACAGAAACTCTCATTAAATAATGAGATAAATTATAATAGTTTAATATCTTAAATATATACTACGATTGATTTTAAAGATATATATCTCATTTGAATGAAAAAATAAATTATAATAGTTTGAATTTTTCAATATACTTTACGCAAATTTTTGTTATTATGAAGTTAGAAGTTGAGATTAGTCGAATTTGAACCCGTAACCTTTTACTATAAAAGGTATTATTATTATTATTATTTTGAAGAAAGAAATTAAGGTTAGCAAAATTTATACCCGTGACCCTATGCAAAATGTGTCTTATTGTATTTTTATATTTTTCATGTGTTTTGATTAGCTGATTCTCCTATCTTTAATCGCATGCAAGCATTGAGTTCTCATTTTATTAACAAGAGTAAATAATAGTAGATATGCATGTACTTGTAGTTAGCAATGGGTAGGGATGTAAACAAGTCAAACATATTTGTAAGCATTTTACGTTCGGCTCGATTTAGCATGAACCTCGTATTTGTTAATTTTGTGCTCGAGAAAAATTCTCTGGCTTGAAATGAATAGTTTGTTGAATAACGAACAATGTTTGAGTCAAGGAATGTTCGGCTCGATTTGGCTCGAAACTCAAACTTAATGTGTTCAAACTCGAAAAAATATTTGGCTCGACTCGGCTCGTCAATACTATTGAGGGTACATTGAATTTATATAGTATTGGAAAGAAAATTTGATCATATATAAATAGACCAAGAGCCAAACACAAACATTCATTTAGCTCGAAAACATAGTGAGCCAAACACAAGCGAAGCCCAAATACCATGAATTTTGGACGAGTTCGGCTAGACCCATAATACATCAAAGCTCGTTAATCACTCAAATAAGCTCAAACATGCTTCTTCAAAAATCACGTCAAATTCAAAAATATTCACGTTCAGCTCGGTTCGGTTAACTTGTTTATACCCCTACCAATGGGCATCTAACGCTATTCAGATTAAGCGTGAGTTTAGACTATTCAAATATATTATATATTAAAAAATATTTAAATTGATTGACGGTTAAATTGATGTCGCATCATTCGTGACTTATACTAGATAAATTTTAATTTTACACAAAAATATTCATTGAATAATGACATAAATTATAATAATTTAATCTGATAGATATAAAATGTGATTGACGACATGATTGACTTTAAAGATATATTATATTTTAATTAAAAGATAAATTATAATTATTTATTTTTTTATTATATGTTTTTCAAGACAATTATACAGAATCTTATTAGTAGAGAAAATTAGGAGTTAACGTTAATAGGGTTTGAACTTGTGATATTCTATCATGAAAAATAATTTTATTTTTAAAAAAATTTGAGATTAACAAAATTCGAACTTATTTGTCTCTCGGCATGAAATACTTTCATTATATTTTTTCATCTTTTTTGTATTTTAATTGACTAATTTTTTGTTTTTAATCTCAAACCATTATTCAATTCTCCATTTATTAATAAAAGTAGATTTCTTTATCTCATATTTCATATAAAAACGTCTATTATTTGTAGTTTTGTTACAATCAAGTCGGATATGAATTTAATAGATTTGAATTGCATAAATTTAATGATAAAAAAATAAAATGTAACTGTTATATCTTAAAATCAGGTTTAAATGTTTGGATCGTCCAAACCCAATTCAATACGTAGTGATCATGCCAGCCTATAACTCGTCGCCGGGGACGATGGACAAAGTCCACACTGCATGGTGTGCATTGTCTCTACTAATCCGCGTTACGCAAAGAAGAATTGAGCATGGACAGTCTCGGGGAGCAAGGTCAAGAGGAGAAATGTGGGTTGTTAAATTTGCAATATGCTGATAGACTAATTTCACCAAGATTCTTTAACAACATGCAATAGCATTAGATAAAAACCAAAGCTCATCGTTCGGCTAATTCGAATGCCAAGTAGAGTTAAATATTTGAAAATTGCATTGTCGACTTCGCAATGAATAAAAACCCTGAGCATAATCCTAGTGTTACAACACCATGCTCCGACGAGAAAATAGTTAGATTAATAATTTACACAAAAACAAGAATTGAGAATCAAACAGAGCATAATGCGATACGAAACCAAACTGATTTCTAATTAAATTGCTTTACTTCTCAAAAGTAAGAGCTCAGACATCCGCGTATGCCAACTCACCGGGATCATCAGCAGAACCATTGACCCAAAAGAACTGTTCTAAGCTGTTTTACTCAAGTTGACCTGCATTGAAAACTTTTGGAACAGAGTGCTGTAGCATCAATCATTGTGTTCTTTCGAGAATGTATGTCTCGAAAGACTTCTTAAATCTCTGATTAGACATACTACAATTCACCCAGAAGAAACCTTCGTATCTCACAACCATTTTTCTTTGATTTCCTCAACTCATCAATTTTGTTGCTGAAATCATTCTGCAAAGTAACTAGTAAACCATGCCGGGTAGCTAAGGCCAAGTATACCTTTTTGACTTCCTCTTGCATTTCCTTTCGTTTCTGCTGCTCAATCAACACACTCCTTTGCATTTCTTCCTTCTGTAATGTTAAAGAAGCAATGGTCTGGATGGATGATGAAACTTTATGAGCGAGGCCATCTTTCTCTTCTTTCAAGATATTGCATTCTCTTTCTAAATGGCGACATTTTTCCTCGGCAGCTCCAAGTTTTTGAAGATTATGCTGATCTTCACTTTCTAAATGCTCACATCTATCCTTCATGGCTTTCAATTCCAAATTTGAAGCTTCTCTCACTTTGAAACCAGCTTCATGCTTCAAATACAAATCCTTCACCACATGCAGTGTTAGCTTTCAAGCTTTAATCAATCAAATAAGCCAAAACTACCAAAAGAAATCTATGCCCTGCGGTAGAAACTGATACGACCGCTCACAAGCACAAAGATATGCAGACTCGCCATGCTTACCAATCGAAAGACATCACTGAGGAGGGCATATGTAACTGATGTACAAGTCAAACTACTTTTGTTTTTAAAAGCTACTTCTGCATAAACGATGAAGATTAGAAATGTCAATCTACTGAGAAGAGAATCAAGCTTCTTAAAAAGTGACCTTCCATTGGTAAGCATAGCGAGCTGCAAATCTTCAACCTTCAAGGCTAGGCTGACTAAATAAGCTATTTTGAGTTTAAGTACTTGTCGATTAATAAACATACCAAAAATTTCAAAAACCATCTCAACTCTTCATTGAATTATTCAATACTATTCCTGTCTGTTTGTCATTATCATGAACAATATACTTAAGTAAGACAACTCAGGGAAGCTCATATAATTGAAAAAAATATATTGGATGCTAAAAGAATGATAATTTAATATGAAATAGCTGTAAGCCTCGGACACCCGATAACATTAGCAAAGATAAACAAAACAAATGCGAGCACAATTGGAACACCACATTTTGGCAAACATGTACGTATAGCTACCTTGAATGAATCTTGAAACAGCTTGCCTGTGGAATCATCTGTTTGCACGATCACTATGGTCGAAATTGCTGAATTCAATTTCTTTGAAAGCTCTTGGCATTCTTGAACTAAACTGCCACTACACTCCACTGTGGGGTCCATGATTCTCAACAAATGAGTCTCCAAAGTCGAGAAAAGATGTGTACCAATTTCATAGATGCTACAGATCAACTTTGCATTTGGAGACTTTTTCTCATCATCAGCAAAGCTCTATTCATGCAGTCAAACAATAAATATGGAAAATGGCATGTTACAACACTGACAAAATGAAAATAGAAGGAAAATTCTGCCATAAATTTTGGTGTTAAAAAAAACACTCACACTAATGATTGATAAGATGTCCTTGTATAAATCTTTGCACTTGATAATAGATTCGCGCATTTTTTGAGGAACTTCTTGAATTTTAGATAGCTCTTCTTGAAGTTCAGAGATTGCAGCTGTTAGTTTTTTGTTTACAGATAGCTGTTTTGCTTTCCATTCCTACAACAAACCAAAAAAGAAAAAAGCAGTGACAACCAAGAACGAGATCGTCATAATCCACCAAACACAAATAACTCAAGATCAAAACAAGCCACGAGATAAAAAATATATATACTTAAACATAAAGAATAATCAACGATTGAAAAGTGCAAATACCTCTAGCTCATCATTATGATGAAGAGCATCTTGCAACTGACTCCTCAAGTTCTCAATTTCGTCTTTATACTTGTCAACTGCAACATCCTGAGAATTCCATGACAAATATAATTATATTGCGATAAAGTATGAAAAACAATGACTGAAAAACTTTCCATGCAAAAAAAATCCAAATATAACATGATAAAAAGACGTTGCAAATTTTTTTTGGTATTGTTAAATCAAATAATAATCCTAAATAACCATGGAAACACCAGTCCATATTACTCACTAGCAACTTATGGAAAATTGGGGAAGATTGGATATCGTTGAAAGGGGTCATCTGAATTGTGTCAAGATCTGTTGTTAAACCTTTGTTCATTTTCAACCACGTATCTTCATCGGCAACATCTGCAATGTCATCTGAAATTGGACTGAATTCTGCCATTTGCGAATAATTTGATCTGCTCATGACAAAAGCAGTAGGGCCGGACTTGAAGGGAGTTCGAAAACTGTCTTCTTCAAGAATTCTGACTTCACTCTGACTCATAGATGCCTCTCCCTGCATAGAAAAATAATTTTGCTCCATGTGAAGCCTGATTGTTATCACTTTCATTCGTATTTCTCTGGTAATATGTTTTAATGTGACTTAAAGCCTTTTCTAGTCATAAATCCTCACATTTTAATACATTGTAAAAAATCTAAAGAGATCTAGGTTAAGAAATTTCCAAAGCTGGAATCTTAGACATCATACGCAAACTGAATCATGAATTACAAATTAATGTTGACATTTAGCATACAAATTAAATGTGATTGCACAATAGCACTATCGGTGAATATCAAATATCATTACAGCATAATGACATCTGATATCCATGCACTATACCTTTTTGCTTTCATGTACTTCAGAAGATGAGACAAGACCACTAAGATGGTTTATTTTCATTTCTTGCTCTTTAAATTGACTGTCTCGTTCTCTTTTTGATCTTCGTTCCTCCTCAAGCTCCATAGCAAGCCTTTCACGATCTAATTCATACTATCAACAAAAAGGAAAAAATGGAGATATAATAGGTTATATAATGATTCGTGTAAGCTTCACTCTTTTTTAGATGGCTTCTGGAGACAAGGTCATACAAAATTCAAATCCATGAATAGAAAGCAGTCTTAACATGGCTACCAAGATTATGTACAAACTTTAAAAGCAATAAATTGCGACAATGGTTATCAAAGCTATTAGCCAATGTGTTACACAAAAATGAACCAGAGGAACACAATACGTGACCATTTTATGCTTCCAGTTACCTTAAGCATGTCATTACGAAGCTTTAAAATCTCTTGTTCTAAAACCTCTGAATGGGAGCCCTGGGCCACATAGAGGTCAATACAAAATAGGAATGAGAATGATTTCAGAAATTAGTTTATTTACTATGAAAAAAGATGACTTCAGATAACGCGCCCATCTATTTTTATGAACACAAAGTTATCACCTGTAGTTTTCTGCGAAGATCTTCGATCTCTAACTTTTGCCGCTTAAGAAGTGCTGCATCAGTTAAAATCTGAAAAGATCAACAAGCATTCATCAGTGTGTATATTTCAGTGGCAGATACCAAACAACGATCAGCAATCTGCTTATAGTAATACACAAGTATATTTTATTTAGATTACTCAAGATCTTTTAAAGTCTGAGAAAAGAAATGTACATAATCAATCTATCAGTAAATGCTGTACGTAACTAACAGTTCTATGATAAAGTCACCAAACAAGTGACACCAATAACAATCGTCATGCACTTGATTTCAAAACATTGAGGTAGAGGACAGATCAATTTTTCTGCACTAATAAGTGGCAAACCAGATTGACACTATATATATATATATATATATATATATATATATATATATATATATATATATATATCTTTTTCCACTGTTCCATTCAGACTTTTGCTTTTTTCTTCTTTTGCCCTTCTATATCATTTCCTTTCTAAAAGTTACAACCATTGTCAACAATTTTCACAATGTTTTTGTTCCAACAGTGCAACCCTAAACTCTTTTCTAATAAAACCATTCTAAACGTGGTTCTTAAAATTATTTCAATGGTGATCGAGGTTAATATGATGAAAGATGTCGAAGAATAACTCAAACATTTACCTCGTTCACTTGTATACAATTTGTGATGCGTTTAGCCCTACTCGCAAACTGAAGGGTTCCTCTTGTTTCCTCTATGTGAAGCTGAATAGGAAAATTACAAAGACTTGTCTTAATTTAAAATAATGGATGAAAGAAACTTTGTACATTCTAACCAATAGTGAAACTACCTCTTCAGGCGCAATAGTACAAATTATAGAAGTCTTAGCATTGCCACCAAGGGCAGGCTGAAGTATTCGGGTCAATTTGCTATCACGATACGGAATATGAGCTCTGGATGGAATGGGGCAAATTTTTTAAAACAAAAAGAAATTTAGGAAACCCATAATACAAATATTTGCTTACCTTTGCTTCCCAGATTCACTTAGTTTATTGATCACATTTCCGAGAACCATAAGACTTTTATTTATATGTTTCCCTTCTTTCAACCGCACTCCGCCAGCTCCTGTCTTAGCCACTCTCTCTGATCCAGCTAAATCAACCAAATTCTGCACTAAGAACATTGTTAATTTGCTAGCATTAAAGAAATTACAAAGCTTTATAATAGTACAAATAAGATTTACAAAAAGATTCAAAAGCTCATGAAAAACAAGTTGAGGAGGAGATCATAGATTGCTCTACTCCACATCAGGGAAAAAAATCATTCATGGATGAAGCAACAAAGGCACAGGCTACCAACCAACACAGAAACACGGACAGCGTCTGAACTAAAGCTTTCGGTTAAACAAGTGTTTGTTCCCCGGCTTTCAATTACCTATGAAAATTTCAACATATCAGCATCCCATCAGTAAAAAAGACAATCAATGAAAAATCACTTTACACGTTTCAAAACACGAAATCAGATGCTGTAACTACCATCCTGAAAATGGTGTGTGACCTGCTGCTTCTAGCATTCATGTTGGTCTTCCCAAAATGTCGATTCACTACGACATTAAATACACAGGTAAATAGCACAATGCAAAATGTATTTAAAAAAAAAGATGAGAAATACAAACATGGAAAGATAGAAAAAATTAGAAAAATAATGCTAGCTAGTGTCTAGCGAGGTGCCCTAGACATCTTTTTTTCCAAAGATGGATATTAGACAGATTCAAAAGAAGAAATGAGAAGAATTATCATCTTAATATGTTTTTTTTTTAAAGAAAGATCATCTAAATATGTTAATATAAGAAACTATTGAGACATATTATGACTAGAATCCTAATACTGAAGCAGTACAGTTCATTAGAGACATTCTGTATGCTTATTAGCTTGTTGGTCATGTTTTAAATATTCATGTTGATCCTCTCTGGGGATGGCCAGTTTCTGTGTTGCTACAAACAGTTGTTTTAAGGATCTTATTTTTCCTCCTTCTCCCCCTTAAACTTCGTAGCTTTCTATACCCTAATTGATGATTATAAGTTTATTCAATCTTTTAAGCATCATGTTATCCTTGTTCTAAATATTTGGACTGCATCACATACCTTCTCCAAATTGTAGAAGCTTGAATACTTGGTCTGCATTGCTCACTATTTCTTCTCGAAGTCCAGCTACAAATACACCACGCTGAATTAAAAACAATAAATAACATTAATGAGAATACTCAAGTGAATAGAAAAGGATGCAACTCAAATAAAAAAAATTATGGCCACCTCTAAACTTTCATGAATCTGAAGCTTTTGATTTCCTGGAGAAAAAAGATCATTTATCTCTTCATTATAAATCTCCATGTAAGAAACTCTTATCAAAAACTCGCGCTCTTTCACCTGATTGACATGCCAGTTGACATAAAATGAATTTACAAACAATCCTGTGCAATGCTTGTGCTCAGAAAGTAATACTGCCTGGAATGATGGGTGAGATAAAAACATTTGCTAAAAATTTAAGAAAGTTTGATCAAACATGTTTCATGTGTGCTTCTGATGCTAATTCCTTCATATTCTTCTCAAAGAAAAGGAAAGTAGCAACAAGGTCGCCTGTGTACCTCTTTTATGTTTTCAAAAACATCTCTAACTGCGAGTTGAATCACTCCAAGGTCATTCTCAGTGCCATGCATTGTGTATGTCTTTCCACTACTGGTTTGGCCATAAGCAAATGCAGTACCTTTACGATGTTACCAAGAACCAGAATTTAAAACAGAAGTTGACTTAACTCCCGCAAATATGAAGCATTCAAATTAAAAATAAAACCAAAGTCCCGTCAAAATAGGAAAAGAGAAAGTATTCATTCGAATTGTACACCATTATAAACGATTGAGAAAAAACAGGTCTTATAAAACCAATGGAAGGCGTTACACTCTTCAAAAATGAAGTGAAACAACCTATTCGTACGCTAATAAAAGCAGTAGCCCTAGCCCCCGCTTCCGCTATATTATCGTGACATTTTAAACAAAAATAAATCGCATAATTCTTATCCTCTCGGAGTCAAAAAAGTTCCCTTTACGGGTCAAAATTTGCATTTCAAACATCCAAATGGTTCGGTTACAATCATTAAATTATAAAATATCATCTTCAATAGTTAAGTTAACAAAAAGCAATGACAGCAAAATGATTTCATATATAGGAAAAAACAAATAATAACTCAGAAAAAATAGGTTAAAAAATATCAAACAATACCATTAAATCCGTCAACGGCCGCCCGAATGATGTCCTTAGCAAGAAGATCGTAGACCCGCTCATTATCGCATTCTTGATCAAATACATGATCTACAACAACAACAACAACAAAAACTTATAACCAATCAAACCCATAAATGAAACCAAATAAAGAAAACCCAAAATCTATTTTTCGCAAGTTCTCTCAAAAACAACAAATTAGAATCGAAATCTCACCGAAGGTATAAGATGCGCCGGCGATCGGGGTGCCCAGAGTCTTGCAAAGCGAGACGGTGTTGTCGTCCACTCTCCAATGGGCCAAACCGCCCGATCCTCCATCGTCACTGGCGGCGGAGACCGGCGGCCGGAGACGGACGGCGACGCAGATCTTCTCCATCGGATTTCAGATTTTGAATTCGAACGGCGGGAAGATAAGCTGCGAAAACGGGCGCATAGTCTGCTTGTGTAGCTGCGATTTGGGCCCCTTATTTGGGCCTATTAGCTATAAAAGGCGGCAAAGATCAAATAAACCATGGCCCAATATTAATCGCATGGGCCATCTGGATGTCCTTGTTATACGGCCCATGGCGAGGCAGTGTTTAAAATTTAATATAATATTGTTTCCCTCGTTGATAATTAATGTTTTTTCTCTGTGGAAAATAAAAACACCAGTAACATTTTTCCTGCAACGTGAAATGGGGATTTTTTGTAATCAAATGCTATTGAAAATGTCCATACGGCAGAATTCTATCCTCTAAAATCTAGACAGTGGATGGTTTGGATGGGGAGAAGAACTTGTACGTCCAACTTAGTTTGAATGGGATGAAAACAATCAATATTAACAAATGAATATGTTATTTATTTTTTGTGTTATAATTATGATTCAATAAGTGTCCGAGTTATTATATATACTATAATTTACAAGCAGCGACCTTAATTCTACTAAAATTTTAATTATATAAAATGTAAATTAATTTAAACGGTGTATGGTGATATGATATTCTCAGCTTCTAACTACTATATATATATATACACATACGTACCATGCATATGTGATCAGTGAAAGCATGAAACTCTCTGTTCATCCAAATTTCACCTAGGGCCCGCGCCCAGGAATCGCCTTGTAAATTGAGCAACGGCGCCTGCGTTAATCCATCTTATAAATTTAATTACTCTTAAGTCAGGTGATTATAGTTTACTAAATTTTCCATATATAACAGTAGCTAGTTCTAGCATGCAGTTTGTGTTCGGAAAAAACCTTGATTAGACGTTTATTTAGGTGTTTGTGCATTTCAAGTTGTTTACATAGATGCAGTAGTCGTATTGTCAACTATGTGCATTCGTACGTTCTAGGAATAAGAATGGTCGTCATCAGAAATAATTTTCAAGCTTTAATCATATGCTTTGCAATAAATATGATCATTAGTCGGAGGAATCAATCATGTACAATGAATTTGTTGATCTATAATTAATTATCGTACGTTCTAGGAATAAGAATGGTCGTCATCAGAAATAATTTTCAAGCTTTAATCATATGCTTTGCAATAAATATGATCATAAGTCGGAGGAATCAATCATGTACAATGAATTTGTTGATCTATAATTAATTATCGATTGAAGTGCATTAATTTTTTTTAAAGCATTAATGTTCGACGCTTATTGAAAATCCGCAATAAAAGCAGGTATATATGTATGTATTCATGCATTAGAGGAGACCACTCTGATTAATTAATGGTGGTGCCTAATTTCCAACTTCACACAATTTTGGTCGCGGCCACCGGGTGCATCACAAAAGCTGCCTCCCAACTGCATAAAAACAGAATCTTAATTTGTCATGTTTGTTTTACTCCGGCTAGCTAGCCAGCAAGCAGGAGAGATCCGTAACTAACTGCATGACTGATATTCAAGTCAGTTTTGTATGAATCAAATATATCCCAATTAATCAAGCTAATTGAATTCAGTGCCATCTCTCTCAAATATTGGTCTATATATACGTACATGCAGCCAGTAACATGTCATGAGAACAATATTATCCAGATCATATGAATCTGATATTCTGCATTTGCAGCTAGCTTGAGTGTGGATGTGCAGGTGTTTGATAGACATCAAGTGAATAAGGAAGAGCAGGATGGGAAAGAGGAAAAGAAGGAAGCTGCAGCGGACCCTCAAATATGGATTCCCTTGGGGTGTTCCCCTGGGATATAGGGATAAGGAGGCAGTGCAGAGATCAGAGCAAAAGAAGCAAGCTGCAGCGAACATTTTATCGAATCACTCGAGATTTCTGATGGAATGCGTTGAGGAGGAAGTGAGAGTGACTTGAAATTGCACCTCATAAAAGAGATGCCTTCTACCTTGAAGATCAACAGCTCCGAGAAGGAGGTAGCTCCAGAAAGTACGCCTCCTTCGGATGGTTCTCGGGAGGAGCCTGCTCCACACCATGAGTGGGTTAACCGCTTTAATCCGAATTTCGCGACCTCAGTAATATATGCATATAAAGAAGAGAGGTATAAGGTACGAGAATCTCTTAGATTTAAATATCAAAGAGAAGAACGCCATGTTCATCACAGACATTCGGCTGGAAGATGAAGCTCGCGACCAGTCTTTCAAATTGGCTCCTAAGATACAAATTGGCGAGCAGGGTGGCCGAGTTTTTGGAAAATAGGTTCCTCAAGGAGACCGGGGCGGAGACTTGTAGGAATCAACCAAATGGGCTGCGAGTTCATTCCGTGTATTCTCAGGAGGCGTTTGTGCTTCATTTGAAGGTTGATGAATATGGAGGACATTATTATTATTATTTTTATTTATATATATATACTCACATATGCATGCATCTCATACATGTATGTAAGTAGGTATCTGCGTGTCTACAAATCTAGATAATCTATGAAATAATGTGGACGGAACAATTAGCTGGTCATGAGATGCATTTAATTAGGAAATATATACATGTGTTCGTGTTTTATGCTTGATGCATATGAATGAAAGGCAATTATATGTATTGTATGCCTTCAATTTAGCTGTTCGTGTTTTAATTATGCCCTCTTTTGCTGCTGTTGTTTTAAATAATATTATACATTTAACATGTTTTAGCTAAGTTTGTAGGACCAATTGTTTAAAACTATCATGTTCTCATAAATAAATATATACACGTAGCATGTAGGATTTAAATAAAGAATATGATCCATTCTCCAATCAAAAAGTCCAGAAAACCTTCGTCTAATATTCAAAGATCAGAAGTAATAAAAAGATTAGTTTGTGCTTTCTTACATTGCATATGTTTGGCGACCTTTGGTTAGCGATGTATATACATTAGCGGTTTGTGTTCTGTCAGTGTGTTGCATCCGGGAAAATAAAAAACTTTCGAAGTAAGGTGTCAAGATCGCACGAGAGAATGATTAGATTATTTTTTTCTAAAATAGTTAAATGCTAACTCGGAGCTTTGGAAAATAAAATAAATTAAGCAAGATGTCATGTCATATGTAATCTATATCATATAAAATTTAATTTTATATAAATATTAATTTTATATGGATAATGAGATTGAGCATAATAATTTGGCATCTTATATATATAATGTAAATTGATTTGAAAGATATATTATATTTAAAATAAAATATAAATTATATTTATTTGAATATATATATATAAGACAATTGGACATATTCTTATGAATAGTAAATTAGAAATTGAGATTAGCCTAGCATTAAGTTAGAAATTGAAATTAACGGGATTTAAACCTACGACCTTTTATCGTAAAAAATTATTGTTATTATTATTTTTAAGTTATTGATTCTAGCAAAATTCAACTTCATGATCCTTGTAAGAAATATTTTTATTATATTTTTTATATTTTATTTGGATAATTTTCGTACTCTTAATGTTAATAAAAGTAAATGTTAATGTCAAAAAAAAAAGAAAAAGACCCCTATAGCAGAAACTCCAGAAAGGGAACAAGTACTTGCCTGGCTTATTTTGCCATCCAATCTTCCCAATCTTGCATGTCTTCGCCTTCTTGGCAAACCTATGGTCCTATGGATCCAAACTTCAAATTTACCAATGGATCCTAACTTCTAATTTAGCCTTCATAAAACCCATGGTTTATTGGCTAAACTCTAAGCGGATTCGATGAGAAATGATCTATGACCCATTTAACCACCCATCAACCGGAATTTATCCATAACCGTAGTGTGAATATTATCACATTAATGAATTAGGTTATTACCTGCATTATGCACAGACGCTTATAATTTTTTTTTAAAAAGAATACTTTGTTAATATTTAAAATTAAATTAATAAATAATTAATTATAAATTATTATTATTATATTATTAATTTAACATAATAATTTTAAACATTTATGACATCATATTTATGAATTTTGTATTCTTTATCTCATAAGTTGATATAGTTGTATTTATCAAATGTTATGTTTATTGAAATTCTACACTAATATGTTTATCAATTTTTTATAATTTTACATTATTGTCTTATGAATGTTATATTTATCAGTTTTTTTGTACATAATTAATGTTAGAAAATAAAATAATCAATAGGAATTTAGATTTATATGTACAGTTTTTTGAGTTCAACCTTATTAAGTGATTTTTATCATTGATGAACTATTAGGTGTAGACCTAAAATTAACCAATATATACAGTATTCAAAATACATTATGTCATCAATATTTGATGAGGTGATTTTATACAAAAAACTATATTTTGTGAAAATTTCAAATTAGAAAACTAATGACAAATTAAAATTGTTCAAAGGGGCCAATCGAACTGAATTTGAAAGTGCCACTCGATATATTTATGGGTACTAATCGAGCCAGTCAAGTCAAGTAGAGTTAAGCATTAAGAAATGTTCAAACTCAAATCGTTTATTTCGAGTAAGGCTTTGAGTTGAGTCGAGTTCAACATAAATACAAAAAAGTTGAAACATTATTAATATTATTATTCTCTATATTAATTAGAGATAAAATTAATTATAAAAATTCTAAATAGTACAATTACGATTAAATTTAAGCCACATAGTTTGTTCACGAACATATTTTAAGTACATATTATCATATAAGACCATCATTGTAATATAATTATAGTTATTATTTTTTGAACATTTTATTTTGAATATGTGCCCACATTTTAGAACATGTGACGTCAACAATGGAAAGAGTTTTAATATTTTGAATTTTCGAGGTGCTCCCTTGTTAAGTACAATGACTAGCCCCAAAATCTAATTAATTAGATGTTAATCCCTTTGACTCTATTTGGTTTGATATTCTTTTGGCTATGCTTGGTTTGAAAAATTAAGAGATAAATAAAAAGAAAAGAAAAAATAGTTTAATTTTCCTATGGTTTTATCTTATGTGTTTTATTAGAAGGAAAAGAAGATTTTGTAAAACTAGCATTCTCACTTTCTATCATTTTCTTACATTTTTGTAGGAAAATGATTGTTAAGGAGTTTAAAAATAATTTTCTTTCTCATGTTTTCTTATAAGCCAAACAAACAATAATGTGAGAAAAATGTAAATTTTAAAAATTTTCTTTCTCTTTCTTATAATCCAAACAAAGCCTATACAAATTTAAGGAAGATATATTTTTATTCATAATTTATTATTTAAGGAACTATCTTATATATTCATGACTTGAAAGAAATGAGACAAGCAATTAATGATTTGTCTAAAAAAAGCCTATTGAGTCAAGTAAAATTATAGAGTCCTTTAAAAGACAAAGTCGTTAATAAATTACTTCATTTCTTTTGAATTGTGAATATATATATAATTGTTACCTAAAATTATAAATTATAAAAAAAATAAACACAACATATTTTCTTAATTTTTCCTTTATTTTATCGTGGAAGAATTACTTTTAAGATAAATGGTAACAGTAAGTGTCGAATGAGTAGTGTTCTAAACTGAACGGCCTATGCGCATTGGCCTCGTTTTTTCCTCCCACACGTGTGGGACCAAGGTGTCACGTGCGAAAAAAAGTCCCTAGGAAGTTTTATCAATAAACAAATAATACATTGCACTTACAAGTTATTATTCCGTCGAAAATAAAAACTTACAAATTATTACGGCCATGGTTATTAAAAGA
Organism: Piper betle; assembly: GCA_033002965.1. Lineage (NCBI taxonomy): Eukaryota > Viridiplantae > Streptophyta > Magnoliopsida > Piperales > Piperaceae > Piper > Piper betle. The sequence goes on along the minus strand of JAURVB010001315.1, from coordinate 88,711 downwards.
AGATTGGTTGTTTTGAGGTGTAATGTATTAAAGAAATAAAAATTTTGAGTTATGTCAGAAAAGAGGAATTATTTTCTAAAATTACTGGTTGGTAAAAAACCAGACATAATTATAAGAAAAGATGAATTGTTGTTATCGTAGCAAGACTGCCCTCCAGGTTATGAGTATTGACAAATTAAAATTAAATCGATTTAATCTATCATTTTTAATACCGGCCCTTACTCCTTGATGATTTTTTTAATAAATAATTTTAAGAGTGGAAGTGTCTGGTATCACATTTTGTTTGTGGCCCTTCATATCCGGATCTAATCGTCCCAAGGCAATGACAAGGATATTTTTTTGCTCGTCCAAACCTACTTAAATGGCATTAAATTGTCTAAAAATTGCTCCAATGAACTTCATCGCTCCCAGAATGTGCAGTTAGTAATGAGAGTTTGGTTGTATTCTTTATATAGCTTTATAACTACTAACTAACTAAATTTTGTAGCTGGATACATCTACATGTTGTTATGTCAATTCAGCTAATTTAAAATAAAAGGTAAATCTCCAATTCCATGTTCTAAACAAAATTAAATAAGTAACTAACTGTCTTTTTAAATAAAAATTCAGTAACAAACTAGCTATTTTTTTCAAACTACTAAATCACACTGTTCACGCACCTTGAGCAGTGGCGATTACCAACCCAGGGAGGGAAGTTTAGGTGATAGGTTGATCATGCTTATAAAAAGAGGCAACTGCACACATCGTGCACTCCCCCCATCCCTCTCCCTGTTCTCTCTCCAAAGGTCTCAAAAATAGCAAAGTAAGCAAGCAAGCAAAACCTGCACACCACTCCCAACGAAGTCTTGCTCTCCCCCCAAACTCTCTCTCTTTTGTTTTGTTTTGTCTAACAGAGAGTGGTGATTCACCTAACCCCCTTTTGACTCCTCACATCCCTCCTTCCACTCCCCGTCCCTCTCCTTCCAAAAGCCTCGCCAGTTGAAAAGATCCTATCTCCAAGATCTTTGCTTTCCTCTACACCGCGTCAGGTATGTCTCCCAACGTCGGTTGATTTCCTGCTGCAATCTTGGATTTGGGGTTTTGGGTGTTGTTTTAGATCTTGTTGTGGTGCTGTTGTCTGTGGTTGGATGTCGATTCGGTAATTCGAGGATGGCTGGTTCGATTGGACCGGTGCGAATTCATGGCTCTGTTTGAGTTTGTTTGATGGCGGTTCATCTTGGATCTGTCTGCTTTCATTTCATGTATGAAATATGAAATGAAGTTGTGTGGGGCCTATTTGCTCATTACCCTTGCCCTGCTTGTTTTCAAATGAATTTTTTTTCTGCAAATGCTTTTTTAATTGCGGTTTCCATCCGCTGATGTTGCATTTGTGCTTGTCATCTGCAATCTTGATGTATCTTGTGGTGAACTTCTATGGGAACAACGCCAGATTTGTATATGTTGCCGTGGATTGTTGCACTGTGTAGTCATGATCTGAAGTCAGATATTATAACATTGTGAGCAGTTGAATAGTTGACGTTGAAACCTATGTAGCGTTTTATTATCTTTTTATGATTATGGTATATGTGCAATATTGCTTTATCCTCTCGTGGTTCTTGTTGTCCTCATTACGCTATTTGTTATGCTTAAATTGCAGCCTTGATTCCATTAGTCAAGTTTTTGGTGCCTTCCAGGTAGCGGGAACTGTCTGTCAATCAAATAAGTGCTTAAGCAGGTTTCCTACGTAAAAAGTAAATTCTGCCGTGACTTGGGAATCATGTTTAGGCAAGTCTCTAGCAGGAACCACAGAAACAAAGGTTTGAAGGTTAAACATGCGTTGCAAATTTTTTTACTGGTTGCTGTCTGCTTGTGGTTGCTTTACCAAGTAAAGCATTCTCATGATGAAAAGAAAGCCTTTGAAGAGAGAAACGCCATGGAGTTGCAGAACAGACAGGATATGCTGAAACTTGGTAGGAAAGATCTAAATGAAGGTGGGCAGATCTCTTCTGATCATATACTGAATAATCAGTTGGAAGAAGAGAAAGAAGAGAAGAAGGAGAAGATGATCAAAGCAAGCATGAAGAAAATGATCACGAGGATAGCATAGGAGGAGATGATACAGATCACAATGATGAAGAGAAATCTGAAGAGGAATCTGAAATCCATGAGGATACTGTTGAGGAAGAAAGCCAAGACAAAAAGGAGGAGGGCGAAGAAGATGAAAATAAGGAAAGAAAAGTGGAAGATGAAAATAAGGAAAGAGAAGTGGAAGATGAAAATAAGGAAAGAGAAGTGGAAGATGAAAACGAGGAAAGAGAAGTGGAAGATGAAAACAAGGAAAGAGCTGTGGAAGATGAAAGTAAGGAAAGAGAAGTGGAAGATGAAAATGAGGAAAGAGAAGTGGAAGATGAAAACAAGGAAAGAGCTGTGGAAGATGAAAATAAGGAAAGAGAAGTGGAAGATGAAAATGAGGAAAGAGAAGTGGAAGATGAGAACAAGGAAAGAGAAGTGGAAGATGGAAACAGGGAAAGCAACGAACAAGAGGAAGGTGAAGAAAGTAAGGGAAATGCTCACGAGGCACGCGAGGCGCATTACACTGGAGATGATGCCTCAAGTGCTGTTGTGAAATTAGACACAAAGACAGTGACTGAACCGGACTTGGAATCAGATGATGAGCATAAAGAGAATGATAAGAATGTTAAGAACAATGTCAATAATGCCGAGAACATCAGTAATAGCACTTTAGATTCCACTTTAAGTCAGGATAGAAACAATGATAACTCTACGTCATCGGTGGTAGAAAAAGAGATAGGTGGTAATGCTACTGCTGAGACCAATGTAGAAGGTGGTCATCTACAGTTGTCAAAGGTTGAGAGTGAGATACCGAGTAACACTACTGCTGAACGTGTGGAATTGGGGGCCCATTTGGAGACATCAGGCAACACAACCCTTTTAAATTCGACAGCCACTGAAGGGGCTGATCAGATTCTCAAGGACTACAACAGTTTGGTGGGAGCTGATTCAGAAAATGCTACTCTGCCTGAAATGAAAGGTGCTTCTGTCAAGTCTCCTAGTTTGGATCAAAATACTACGTCCGAGACTGGGAAAACTACTGACGGGAATGATACTACTGTTGCAATTCCACTTTTAGATCATAATGCTACTTCGGGGATTGGGAAAATCACCAACCAGGAGAGTCATGAACTCCACATTGAATTACCTGAATTGACGGAGCAGCATGTCAACATAACAACAGAAGAATCTAGGGAGTTGCTGGCAACGAACGCAACTTTGGAGGGAAGCAGGGAACAAGCAGAAAATCTGAAAGCAAGTGAGGATTCTGGTGTATCAGCAGACGATTCAACCGGGGATGATAAATCAGAAATAGACATGGTTAGACCCGAAGAATCTCAAACTTCAGAGGTGACTCATGAAGTAAGGGAAGCTCTTACAGATCTGGGGACGTTACCAGAAAGTGACACAAATGGGCAAAGCATAGAAGATGTAGCTGCTGAGTGACAGGTTTTCTGGCGTGACCGGAAGTTGTGCGCTCTCTATTGTACTAAAATGCTCTGGGTGTATTGGTTCATGGGAAACTCACTTAGTTGTTGAAAGTTTTGCGATAGTCCCTGTTGTACTTCAATACACTCCTTGGCTTGGTTTATAGGATAAATTGGCAAGTTTTCTTTCTTTTCTTCTTCTTCATGCTTAAAAAAATATCACCTGCAATAGTGCTTATGATTTTCACAATGCAAAATGGCATTGTGTCATAAAGTCTGTTGTATCATTAGGTTGTTCTATCGAATGTGTATGCGAATGGAAAACTTGAAGCAGACATGCTTTCGTAAGTTTCAGTAGCTCTTGACTCCGAAAATAACATGAAGCATCTCCCAGGTTTCTGTTATCTTCTCGATAAAAGAAGTTTACAACAATCAATTCATGTCGATGGTAATTCTGTGTAGAAAGAAGTTAATACTGCAAATGGCGAATAATTCAAATTGTCTGTGCCCTTGTCTTCTCCTTATATCAAACGTGACCATCATCGGGTTGAATAGTTACAAAATGTTCTAGCTCAATTGATTGGTCAGGTAGGTAAGCATAATTAGGGAAATGAGCGTTTTCTGTTGTCACGCGTAAAAACATAGACCCTTTGATCTGGAGACTTGTTTTTCGTTTGAACGCGCTTGATCTTGAAACTTGAACCAAGTGTTTTCACCAGTTAATTCAAAGTAGTCTCCCACTGGACGAACATAAGAAGACATCGGATAGTACAAACGAAGTCTCACAGTAGCGGGTCTGTTTTTTATTGCTCAGTAAATGACAAGTAATAAATATATTTATGTGGGTCTCCAATGATCTTCCTGCAGTGGGTTGTCACAGACAGCGGAAACAATGCCCATGCCATTAATTATATCACCGACGAAGCAATTAGAGATATTGGGATTGAGCAAGATCGCATAATTCAAGCAATAGTGAATTATGAATACTTCAACCGCCACGTTTCAAAATATGGTTTTGCTCTTCTGAAACAAAATTATAAAGACAAATAAGGGTTTGCTAGTTATCGTAAAACACAGTGAATGGCGATTGTGAATTGTACAACAAACTGAACTTCGACCTGTGCAACATCTTTCTCATTTAAAAGATGCACATACGAGATACCGGCTGCAATTATAACGAACCATTGCATCTACTGTTTGAGCTTTTCTTAAATATATATAAACATAAAAAATGTCTCTCTTTCATAATTTCTAGAAAAAACAACAGAGTACAATCCAGTTATCACATCAATAAACAATTGCTAACCCTGTGTCGTCAGCACCTCTCTGATACGGTTAACACTATGGAATTAACGAAGTAAGCTTCAAAAATACAGTACAATAAAAAAATTATGTAAATACATACCTCCTCCGGCCAGTCTACACTTAGAATTCATGTCAAATTGTGTAGAAGATAAATTTGATCAATTTCATAGGGGTGCAAGTGAGTCTGTGAAAGGGACAAGAAGCCTGATCGAAGTAGAAAAAAAACCCCTCGCTCCGGCTTTGATGTTGGTGGAGGCATGTATGAGTTCCACTCAAGCAGCATACGGTGAAAATGCCAAATAACAAATCAAAAAAATCACTAAGTGACAAGGGGATATATAATGTTAGGATTAACCAAATAGATAACACATCAACCTTGAAAATAAATACCTTCTAAAATGAACAAATCAAATTTTATGTGAAAAATTCCAAATTTAGAGAAAAACAATCGAACAAATGACCAAGATAAAGTTCATAATTTGACACAAAAAAGATCCACTGACTCTCCGATACCAATTTATTGTAGTTTATACAAAATTGGCATTAACCACAAATAAATAAAATAAAAAAATTTATATATTAAGAACTTGACGAAATTATCATTGACGATTGCAAACGAATCTTAACAAAACATTCACATTTCTTTAATCTACACAATTTTCCTTTCTCCCGTTGTGATTCTTTTTTCCACAACTCAAAACCAAAAAAGAAAAGCGTATGGCGTTGCTTTTATTCATTTCAACAAAACAAATCTACAAAATTTTGATTTTTATCCAAAATAAATTTGTAATTTCATGTATTTACGGAGGAGGGATAACCTAACAAACCTCCCCTTCCTAACTCTATGAAATACCTCTAGCTGACATGGGAAGTTCCATCAATGTCTGCTCTATTTCTATAGTAAACACGTTTTTCCTTTGACATAACTTTAATCATCATGTCTAAAACATTCATTTCGGTGTGAATTTTTTTAATTCAAAAGATTTATTTTCCAGTACATCTCATGTCGAACGATATTTCACGTCAATATATTTCCTCCTTCATTGAAAATTTAAATTATTACTAAGGTGAATTGCAATATGGTTATTACAGTGTACAATATATCTCTAGTGTTCAACCCTGATTTCATTAAAAATCTCTTCGTCCATAACATTCCATTGCAAGCTTCTGTAGTAGCGATAAATTCAACTTCAGTTGCGAATAATACAAAACACTTTTACAATTTAGACCGCTAAGACACAACATCATTAGTAAAATAAATAATAAACCCCAGATGTTGATTTTCTTATCTCTAAGTCACTTGTCATGTTTGCATCAGTGTAGCCAACCAATAAAAGTTTATCATTTCCAAAACATAAGTATAGTTTGAATATACTTCTCAAGTACCTTATTATCCACTTAACCACTTATTTGGATTAACCAAACAAAATCCCCATTCAACAAGTAAGGATGAAAAGTATTAATCGAAATAAACATCACATTAACCCGAAAATAAATACCTTCCAAAATGGATAAACTAAAATTTATATAAAAAACCCCATATTTGGGGAAAAACCAAAGGTAAATGGCCAAAATAAAGTTCACAACTTGATATAAAAAAGATTTATGGGATCCCCAATACAAATTTATTGTAGTTCTACAAATTTGGTATTAACCACAAATAAATAAAAGAACAGAAAAATATTATAGATTAATAATTTAGTGAGGCTACTATTGATGATTTCAAATCGAATCTCAATAAAACATTCACCTTTTTTTAATCCATGCACTTCTCCTTTTTCCCGTCGTGGCTATTTTTTTTCCAAAACCTAAAACCAAAAACGAACATTGTCTTAAGTTGTTTTTATTTTTTTCGACGAATCAAATCTACAAAATTTTAATTTTTGCCAAAATAAAATTACAATTTTATGTGTTTATAAAAGAGGATAACCCAATATATAATAGAGCTAGCCAATAGTCAACATAGAATGTTGTCTAAGACAAAATGTATTAATATAGCCATAAAAAATAATTAGTTCGGCCAAAATTTGATATCTTGGATGCATTTGTATAACACCTTATGTATCTAGAATGCATACTTCTCAATTTTCTAAAAAATTCTTATCTTGTGTATTTTGAAATGATACCCTTAAAAGGCTCCAAAAAAGTGCAAGATGAAGACCAATTATTCATAACGAACGAAATTTAAACAGACAGACATGCAGCGTTACCAAAAAAAAAAATCGATTGCAAGAGACATTTAATTAGCCGTGGACAAGAAACTAACCAATAAAAATTCAATACTAATAATAATAATAAATGAATTACTGTTTGACGAAGGAATAAAAATTAATTAATGTAAAAACAACTAACATATAATACAAATTTCATGTATTTTTGTATATTTACGCAATGGAAGGGAATAATACCTGTTAGTATGTCTTAATTGGCTAAACCCTTACATGTCACGCATGGTATCACATTATAAATGGTTTTACAAATGAAAGAATAACTTTCACGGTAAAAATAACTCGCACTGTTCTCTCGCGGGTTTAATTTATTGGTTAAAGATACTTTTTATATGTACGAGATATCGGGATCATTTTTTACATGACCAAACTCCTAACCTTAATGGAGGCATTTACTACTCTGGTATATGTTAAGGAAAAATTATCTTAGTCCACCTACTAAAATATACTAATTTACAATATAAAGGGTATATATAATAGTCCCCAATAAATTTATTACTAAATGCAAATCGAATAAATTTTGAATAATGATTATATTTCTATGCAATCCAAATCAGAATACCTTGACATATGATCTGAGATTTAATAGTTATTTTACATATTTGATATTTTAAAAGAATAAAAAATTTAATTGAAATGTTATTTTTAATATATGAAAAGATAATTTTATAAAATATCAATTATTTGGATTGGATTATCCAACGTCAATATCCTCTAAATATATTTGTATATTTAATACATTTGAATTGTAAAAATCAATGGGATTATATTTGGTTTGAATACTTGTTGGATTTATTGGACGTATAAATAAATAAATCCAACTAAATCTGAAATGGAAAAAAGAAACAAAAATATTAATGGTAGACTTTCACCTAGGCGATTATTAATTAAGTTTTTGATAATAATAATTTTTAATAATACTTGTATTATATATTTACGAAAAAGCCGTTTTGGCGAGCAATCAATAATCCGCCGAGATGGCCGTTGATTAACTTATAAAGCGACCTTTCTGGCTGCCGAGTCTCCCGGGTTCCGGCCATCCGGCTACTCCCTCACAGTCTCTAGGCGGGCCCAGCCTAGGGTTCCCGCCGCCACCGCGCCGCCACCCTCCGATGGCCGGCGCGGCCACCTCCATACGGTACATCGGCCCCGGCCGGCCCCTCCGGCGTGGATGCCCTTCACCGCATCCTCTCCGACCTCTCTACCCGCGGCCCCACGAAGGTTCCCATTCTTCTTCTTCCCCTCTCCTTTTCCGATTCGGGTTTTTTTTTCTCTTTTCTTTTTCTTTTCTTGGTGTTATAGGTTTGTGTGTGGTTTTTGCGTTATTGATGGCAATGTGTGTGCCGCACGGCGTGCAGGAGGGTTCGACGTCGGCCCTGCGGAAGCATGTGGAGGAGGAGGCCAGGGACCTCAGCGGGGAGGCGTTCTCCCGGTTCATGGATCAGCTATACGACCGCATATCCGCTCTTCTAGAGAGCAGCGACGTGGCGGACAACCTCGGCGCCCTTCTTGCGATGGACGAGCTCATCGACGTCCCGCTCGGGGGGAGCGCCTCCATGGTCTCCCGCTTCTCCTACTACATGCGGATGGTCTTCGAGACCAAGAAGGATCAGGAGGTCCTGATCTTGGCGAGCCGAGTGCTGGGGCACCTGGCCAGGGCCGGTGGCGCGATGACGGCGGATGATGTTGAGCGCCAGGTTTCGGATTTGTTTGTGGAAAGAATTGCCTTTGGAATTTGATCATAGCTTCAATTGCGTTCAGAATTCTATTGCAGAATATATTTCGTTGTCATACGATTACGTCTGGCTTTGTGCGATGAATTGACGTTGACGGTCGGCTCTGCCGTCATTTTATGTGATTAGGTTAAAACTGCTTTAGATTGGCTCAGCGGAGAAAGAGTTGAATATAGGCGGTTTGCTGCGGTCTTGATGCTGAAAGTGAGTCATTTTGTGTACCCTTTTCCCCTGTCAACGCATTGTTTTAGTTCGTATTGCTGCTTGAGTTTTCCAGTCTAGGTAAATAGCAATCATTTGTAGCCTTATATTATGGTGTTATTTGTAGAGGTATATGGAAGTTTCAAAATCAGTTTCATTGTTTGATTTTTCGAATTTAATTTTTATTTATTTTAATTCGTAGGAGATGGCAGAAAATGCTTCCACAGTTTTCAATGTTCATGTGCCTGAATTTGTTGATGCCATTTGGGTTGCACTGAGAGATCCAAACTTGAATGTTAGAGAGCGAGCTGTGGATGCTTTGAGGGCTTGTCTTAAGGTCATTGAGCCGCGAGAGACCCGTTGGAGGGTCCAATGGTATGTTTAAGCCTACGCTACAGTGGTACATTCTTCTCAAACTGTTTGTTGTAGTGTCAACAAGCAATTCTAAGGCGTAAAACATAATAGAAGTAGGGTTTTGTCTTCCAGCTCTTGGCTATTTGCAGGGAACATAAAAATTGCAGTGCATTGCATGAGCCTTAAAAAGTGCGAACAGCACATGTTTGGTTGAAGATCTATTCTGCCACATTTGACCCTATATTTGTTTAGAATAGATGTTTTCTAAAGAAGCATTCCCATATTACCTGTATCTGTGCTGTCAATAAATGCTGTTTTCACAGGTACTATCGAATGTTTGAGGCTACACAAGATGGATTGGGGAAGGATGCCTCTGTGCACAGCATACATGGATCACTCCTTGCCGTTGGAGAACTTTTGAGGTGTTTAATTCTTTTACATTCTAGACATCTCAATTTATTGATGGGAGTTATTTTATTTTCAATCTGTCCTTTAACAATTGAATCCTACAGTCTATATGGTGTTTTTACGGTTATTTTATTACTTTGTGGTTGTTTATTGATCATTCATTTTTTTTTCAGGAACACTGGTGAATTTATGATGTCTAGATACAGAGAAGTGGCGGATATAATCCTCAAATATCTTGAGCATCGTGATAGGCTTGTTCGTTTAAGCATAACTTCACTTCTGCCTCGAATTGCTCATTTTCTTCGAGATCGTTTTGTTATTAATTATTTAAAGGTTTGTCTGTTTTGGTCTGACTTTGTCGTCTAATATTATGTGATTGTGCTTTGGTCATTGATTGATACTTGATACTTGTTTTTTTTTTTGGAGATAATTTCTTTTATGATATTTTATTGTTAAACATTATGGAGATTTGCTACCAATCCCAGTTATCTAGAAATGGTTGATGATTATGGCAAAGGATAATTTTCATTTTTATCAAAATTTATGTCATATGGTTTGTTATTTTTTGAGTACGGTGCACGTTCAGATTTGCATGGATCACATTCTTGTGGTTTTAAGAATACCCGAAGACCGTGCTAGTGGTTTCATTGCTCTCGGTGAAATGGCTGGTGCTCTTGATGGAGAACTTATTCATTATTTGCCGACAATTACTTCCCATTTGCATGATGCCGTAAGTTTAAATTTATAGGTTCAGTTCTTTGTGATAAAATTTTCTAGTTAGGCCTAGGTCAACGAAATAATAGAATTTGTTTCAAGAGCAGAAAAAGCCGAGAATATGATGCAATTTCTGATTTGTCAACATGAATTGTTAACAGATAGCTCCACAGAAAGGAAGACTTTCCCTTGAAGCCTTAGCCTGTGTTGGAAGTCTTGCAAAAGCCATGGGTTCTACTATAGAAGCCCATATCCACAGACTTCTAGATGCCATGTTCTCAGCTGGTCTTTCTCCAACTTTAGTGGAATCACTTGAGCTGATAATTGTCAGGTGAGCTTGATGTATATATACAATATATTTTCCTTGTTTCCAATAGAAAAGAAATTCTCATGTTTGATTTGCTATTATCTTTTGAATTCCAGCATACCATCTTTGCTGCCTACAATTCAAGAAAGTCTTTTGGATTCCATTTCTATGGTTCTTTCCAAATCTCCCTTCCCTCAGACAAAGCCTGGAGCTGCTACTGTTCGTAGCACAGTCGTAACTGCTTTTCAGCCGTTGGCTAGTACGAGCGGTCCTGCACTAGTGCAACTTGCTTTGAGAACTTTGGCATGCTTTAACTTCAAGGTTGTCTATTAGGTTTGCCTTTTTGTTCTTATGTAATTTATCACAAGTATTATATTAAAAAGGTTTTGAAGAAAAAATATTGTTATTAGTTGTTATGTATCATACACTGATGTCGATGAAAAAATAATGATACCCTTGGTATTCAAGACTTGATTTTTTTATTCATCTTCTGCATGATTCACGAGATTATGCAAATGATGGGAAAACCAACTATCATTATCCTATGTTCAAATAATGTGAAAACGTTTTTTTTAGAAAATTTAATTGAAAATTTCAATTGTCTTCGTATTCTACAATATATAAACTTAGAGGTCAATTGGGTTTGCTGGAAGAGAATTTTTCATTTATCATTGGAAGCAACTTATAGGGACATGAGCTTCTTGAATTTGCAAGAGAATCAGTTGTGGTATATTTGGAGGATGAGGATGGAGCAACACGGAGGGATGCTGCTTTATGCTGTTGCAAATTGGTTGCAAACTCCTTTTTGGTGACAACACCAATTCAGTTTAATGCTGGCCGTTCTAGTCGCAGAGGAGGTAACCGGCGACGCTTAGTTGAAGAGGTTTGCACTTTCTTATAGTTAAGTTTCATGGTTTTACTTTTCTAATAGTATCGTGATGCTATGATGGGGAATGAGGGTAGAAATATCGGAGATAAGGATCTCCCGTTAATGTGTAAGCCTAAACAAATTATTAAAAGCCAAGTGGAAGATGATTGAAAAGTGCTCATTTATTGAATTCTATTGTTGAAATTAACCCAAACTGAAGGACATTTGAGCAAAGGCCACTCTCTATAGACGAAAATATAGTGATCCTAATCTTCTGTGCTGCCCTAATCCTAGTTGGTTTAAAGTATGAAACTTATGAGACATGTTCTAAAAGAGATCTGTAAACTGTTAAGTATATTAGTAGTGTTACAAACGAGAGCCTATGTATTTAATCAGTCTTTCCAAATGAAATTGCCTTTGAGTTATTTAGGAGAGTAATTTTCCGAGAAATTATATCATTTGGATATGGATGATATCTATATGAGTGTAGGCTGTGATAATGCACAACTTCCAAGCCAAATAAAAGAAAGCAAGCTCGTGTGATGTTTCACAATTTGCTCGTGGATGTATATAGGTTGCACTAAGGAGTGAAACTATGAATTGGCCTTGTGGGAATTGTAGGATTGTTTTTTTCCTGAACTTTATATTACTGCAAATAGACTTCAGTTATATGGTTCAATCATCATTTTGCATCTAATGCCAACTATATGGCCAATGTTAACTAGAAAATGTGGGCGGTGTGGGCTTGCCATTTACTTAATTGGTTGGCAGATCTGGTTATGTGGATTTGGTATTTCTTTCTTGCAAGTTGCATCCCACCATTTAGCAATAGAGATAATGCGCTCATGCTTCTCTGAGTTGCAAAAGCCATATGTTCGGGTACACACGTGTCTAAGTTTATCCTATGTTGTACAGATTGTGGAAAAACTTCTCATTGCTGCTGTAGCTGATGCTGATGTTACAGTCCGTCAATCTGTCTTTCTTTGCATGCATGGAAATGGAAGCTTTGATGAATATTTAGCTCAGGCTGACAGCTTAACTGCTATATTTGTTGCTCTAAATGATGAGGTTTGTTATCATTTGCTTCCAAATACTGCTAGAAAATGGACATTTCTATATAATTAGTATGAAACACAATTTATCTTTCTAATCCAATAAATTTTTTCATGATACTTCAGTTTATCTGTGTGGGGAAACCATAGTTATTCTTATGTTTCATCACATTATTCTTTATGTTTCATCATAGTTATTCTTTATTATTTTTCATATGGGGAACATCACTTTGCCTTACTGGGGTTCTAAAATTGCATTCATGTCGGGCCTTTGGAGGTGTTCTTATGTTTGTGAGTTTTGAAGCACACAATCATTTGGGCAGTGCCCTTTCAGATAAATTGCTATGAGTGTGAAATTAGAGGAGAATAGGGAGACAGGTTGTAAGTTTTTTTTATTAGGTATAGAGAAATCTGTTGGTACTTGGTTGCATATTAAATGTCAATAGCCAATGAGTTGATTGGAATGACAGCAAATATGTCGTGGGTTTTAAACTTTTGCGTTTGGACTTTGTTGTTACATTTAAAGGTTTGTACATTTTGGTCCTGTTGGGTTTTCTCATCATTGGAACACTATCGTTTTAAGTGGCCTGATTGCTTAGTAATCACTTATCGATAAGTTGCTAGTATGATGTGTTATTGCTGGCAAGAAGATTTGTCAATATGAATACATTGTTTGGAATTATTCATTACTTTTTGTATTACCTTCTTGTTATATGATTTGGTTTGGAGTTGATAGTCATCATTGTTCTTAATGTCTTTTTTAAGTCTATGTGTGACTCTGGAGGTGGAGAATTTGTATAATCTATTCTGATCTAATGCATCTTTTGACCACCTACTAAGGTCACTAAAGTTGTTTGTAGCTATTAATGAAAATAACATCGTTGATGTTTGTGGCAAACAAAGCCATTTGTTCTGTAAATTAGAAGAATCTAAATGGAAATTTTCTGCTTTGTCACAGAATTTTGATGTTAGAGAGTTGTCTATATCCGTGGCAGGGAGATTATCAGAGAAGAATCCTGCATACGTTCTTCCGGCTCTTCGACGCCATCTCATACAGTTGTTGACATATCTAGAGCAAAGGTATGGGCCTGTTTGACTTGTGATCTGTGTAAAAATATGTTTTGCTTACCAAAGGGAAAAAATAATATGCTGTAACCAAGAGTTCTCACACCAGGCTCTATTTTTGGCGAGCAGTGCTGATAGTAAATGCAGAGAAGAAAGTGCTAAACTTCTTGGTTGCTTAATTCGAAACTGTGAGCGGCTTATACTTCCATATATTGCCCCAATACAGAAGGTGGTGCATGCATGTCTTTATTTGTTTTTTTATAGTAATTTTGTCCTAGGTCTAATGTCAAGAGATGCTTTGTACAGGCTCTTGTGTCTAAGCTGTCCGATACTGGTGGAACAAATCCCAACAATGCTTTAGTAACTGGTGTTCTTGCCACTGTTGGTGAGCTTGCCAGAGTGGTAAGTTAATTTTACTCTTTAGTCTTGCCAATAAGAATGGAGTTTCTTGAATTTCAAATAGTTTTATGTAATATTCACATCCATTGTGTTGTAAGTTTTAGTTTCTGGATATAATATTTAAATTAACTGTGAGTTGTGAAGGTTTTTCATTGGTTTTGGAATTTTGAGTGCTTATCTTGCCGGGATTTGAGATGTTACCAGAATTGGACTATTGACGTACTTGTTTTTATAGAGTCCAGGCTTAATCGTTTTAATCTTTTTACCTCAGACCTAGCTTGAAGACTGACCTTGTTTCCTAGTATTGGCCTCTCGAAGGTTGGGTTTCTGTCATAATATCATAATAGCTATTATAGGTTGCTCAATGGGACATAAAAAATTTGTTCTCCTCATTGTGCAGAAGTTTCTGGTCTGAGCAAAGTTGTTCTTGTCCTGAGATGGATGTGTTTAGTGGATTTGATAGTCTTTTGGGGACTGACCGTATTTTACATGGGGTGAGCAAAACTTGAAAGCATTTGCAGAATTCGGCAGTGTACAATGTAGTGAATGCAAAATGGAATAGATCTTAGTATGAATTTCTCTCTGATACGAAATGGAAAATATCTGGAGAACAGCCTATTTATATCCTTGAATTGATTTTGTGGGAGGGCTTGTTCTTGCCTACAAACAATGGCTACCTAGTTAGAAGGTCAACAGGAGGGACAAGTGAAGTGAAGGCATCCAGCTGGCCTTGTTGTACTTGTGGGGATGGGTCAAGTGTAGTGGGCCCCACAGTTACGACTAACTTGGGTGTTATGTCTCTGTGGGCTGAATCTTGAGAAAGGAGAGGCGGTATACATATATATATATATATATAGTATGAATAGTGTGGAGCTTGTTCATTAATATCATCATTTGATTAGATCTTCTGTATGTGGAATTGAAAGGTTGCAGGTGCTAGATCTTTTATCTCTAGAAGTGAAACCTACTTGTTACTTGTCACTTACATTGCAGTAAGAGGGGCGGTTACATGGTTTGGCTAGAAACAGAACCAAAAGCTCTGATATCCTGATAACTCAAGTGGAAAATCCAACTTGTTATATTCTCATTAGCATATATAGAAGTGCAATATACGAAGGAGGTTGAGAGATACAAGGAAATAATAAATCAACCATACTAATGAGCTTATATGACTACAAGAAAGAACAGATAAAACCGAAGACTACGCCATGTTATGAATTGATGGTTAATATAAACCATAAATCCTGTTTATCTTGGTAAAAGATGGTGGTATCTAGAGACATTTGTGATAAAGAAGAAATTTGATCTTTAAAACTGATTTGATTCCGCTAATTCCATCAACGAGTCTACAAGTCAGTCGACCATTTGGCTTGAGTGATTTCTTTATATCAGATCCAAGTATCAGCGTGGTGTGAGTTCTGTTTGTTTAGATTTGTATTTAACATGTAATTCTTATTTGGCCACTGTATATCATTATGTAGATATGGTAATACTGGTGTATTATGATATATGTTTAAATCTAAGTGAGTGATATTGGGCTGGGAAAATGTGAAATGTCTGCCGTACAAGTTTGATTGAATGTGGAATGTCTGCTACCCAGCATGAAAAATGGATCTTGTGGATGGTGTTGTCGTATTTTAGTTAACATGTAAGGATGCAGGTGAAAACAACTTTAGTTACAATTTACTCTTACAAATTGAGGATCATGGAGGTGAATTTGGCTGGAACTTGCCTTTAAAGTTCATAATGGTCAATTCAATCTTCTAATTTTTAGATATTTTATTTTTTCACTTGTGATTGTCAAAGAAGCAAGTTAATACGTACTGTTTCCTTGTCTTTATAACTAATGCATTATTTGCTATCTGTTTCTCAAATCTGGCACCGTGTTATCAAGAACCGGGTGCTAAGTTTCAAACTTTGGATTATGCGTTCTTATTCATTTTTTTTGTGGTCATTAAAGGGTGGCTATGCAATGCGGCAGTATCTTCCAGAATTAATGCCACTAATAGTAGAAGCTCTCTTGGATGGTGCTGCTGTTATAAAACGTGAAGTGGCTGTTGCAACTCTTGGTCAAGTTGTTCAAAGCACTGGGTATGGTCTGTCTTCTTCTGACTAGCTAATGATTGCAATATTGTTGGTTTATATTCGAAAGTAAAATGTTGTCGTAATTGGGTAGTTTTTGTTTGGGAAGTTGTGACAGTGCAAGTTGCAATATGACATCATCTATGTGATGCTGGAGCATACAATGCATCATCTTCGATTAGTATATTACTTGTATTTAGTTTTTATATTTTCAGTATTATTTAATTTTTAGACATGTTTTTTGTTTTAGTTTACCTAAGAGTTTAGTTGTTACTGTCATTATGTGGGTCTTCTTGTTTGAGTCATTTCTAGTATTAGGGTTTTACTTTTAGACTTCTTACTTAGAATCACTTATGATGGAATAAATTTCTTACTTTTGTTTATCTTGATCACATTTCTTTTAATTTGTCTTTGATTACTCTCCCCAGTCTGTATGTACCTCTTTGATTGTTTGTCTATATATCGCTGATATATGAAAACAAAAGGTAGTCTTAAGAGTATCCTCAGGGTGAGGTCACCTCTCTTAACCATCCATGCTCAATGTTTACATAGATAGTCAAGATTAGAGCCTCACTAAAAGTGGGTTTTAATCTTAACCATTCATGTGATCATGGAGGTAAAGATGTTGTCACCTGTCTTTCAGGGTACCCTTAGATTACTTGTCCTCTTTTGTGAATGCTAAGTAGCAAAAAAATTACAACATATGCAGCTACGTGATTTCTCCATACACTGAATATCCACTAGTGCTTGGTCTGCTTCTCAAATTGTTGAATGGCGAGTTGGCGTGGTCAACTAGGAGAGAAGTTCTAAAGGTACTTACAAAGAATCAAAGAGTATTGAGTAGAAGTAATAGGTTGGGAATAATTGTTATTAAGTAGGGCTGCAAGTGGTGTGCGGTTCAGGCATTTACCATTGCCATGTATCAATTTCTACATCACTTGCCATTATCAACTATTTACTGCTTATTGAACCTTATAATGCTATTGTTTTCTGACCACCCTTTTTATCAACAGTAGATGGTTGACAATTGGTTATCTTTGACTTAAGCCACAAAGACATGAAATATAGTAATAATACAAGTAGACATCTTTAATTAAACTTACTAATAATACCATTAAAAGATCAAAATATATGTAATTTTACTTTTAAATACTAGCAATATTTCAAGAAAGGGCAAAGAAATACAAAGGGAAAGGGCTCTAAAGAGCCCTTACAGAGTTACATTTAAAAGTCCAGAAGGAAATCACAATGATAAATAATTCATTGATTGTAGTTTAGGACTTCCGAAGCAAGCTGCGCTTGAGAAATAATGGATATAGCTAACTAACAATGGTGCATTTTGAGATCTTTAAATATTCTTTTATTTCTTTCGTACCAAATGGAAGAGACGTAAGCAGTAATAGGAGGAGACTTGCATGTTTGTTTTGAAAACAATTAGTAAGAAACCAATTTAATTCTTCATCAAAGGAGTTGACTTGATAGAGCATGTGACATTTTTGAAGGACCAGCTTCCAAACTTGTTTACTGTTAGAGCACTTAAAGAATAAATGATCTCTAGCTTTCAGACAAGCCTCACAAAGAGCATCGGTAAGCAAGACGAAGTCCTTTCTTTTGAAGATTGTCTACAATTAAGATCCTATTTGACACGACCAACCAAACAATGAACGCATGGCAGTTTATTCAGTATTTAGACCAAACAAACGGGTGTCATGACACTCTTGGAGAAGGAAGTCTCAAGAAGTTCTAACAACTCTTGAAAGAAAATTTTCCTTTAGAGGATAACCACCTTATGCTATCATCCACATTAGATAAGAAAAAACTATTCTCATTTAAAAAGTTTAGAGCTTCTTCTGTGCTTGTTGTGTCAGAGGTGAGGGCCCAATAACCCTGAATGATGAATAGGGATATAGTGTGGGGGGTGTTTCCCCTAAGATGTGCAATAGCCTGATGATCAAGTCTTTGGATGATAGCAATGATTGAGCCAAGGGTCAAGCCAAGTGAATGTGTTTATGTCATTGCCAATTCTATAGGAATAACTATGAGCTATTTTTTTCTTAAGGAAATAATGTTGTTAAAGCTTGAGACCCACAATTTGTGCGCATAGTCCATATAGATTCACCATGTAAATAAACTTTATGAATCCACTTCACCCCTAAACTATTTTTATTTGTTAATGCTTGCCAAAATAACTTTGCTAGTCCAGCTTTGTTAACCTCAGAAATATTCAGTGTACCAAGTTCGCTTCGATAAGGGCTTGCAAATCCGCATCGAGCTAACATTTTGGAAACCCATGACATCAATGTTCCCTCTCCACAAAAACGTAGAGAATAATTTAATAATGAACTTTAGAACACGCTTTAGAAGTGTGAATGTAGAGGTTCAATAGCGAGGCATGCCATTGAGGATGGATTTTAAGAGTTTGAGGCTGTTGGCATAAGATAGTAGATATGATTTTTATCTTTGAATTTTAACTATGATCTTATTAATGAGAGAAAGACAAATAGAATAAGAAGGCTTCTTTGAGCTAAGCTGCAGACCCAAATAACGAATAGGGAGCACTCCAATGCGATAGCCAAACAAACTATAAATGTCTTCTTTATGGACGTAAGCATGGGAGAAGAATATGACACTTCATAATATTTGCTTTTAACCTCGAGAAGGTGCCAAAGTTGTACAACGAAGATTTTATATGCTGTGCCGAGAGAGGAGAGTCTTTGGAGAAAATCAAGAGATCATTGACAAACATTAAGTAAGAGACATTTGGAGCATTCCTTACCTTAGGAGAAATGATACGACTTTTTGATACCTTAGATTCGAGCATAATCGAGAGCTCTTCCATACAAAGAATGAAGAGGAGCGGCGAAAGACATCCTTGTCAAAGAGCACTTTTGCTTTTGAAGAACTTCTCGGCTTCAATCCCAATGACATGAGGATTGGAAAGTTAATTCCCCTGTGGATCCACAATCTCATGAATATGATTTCTTAAAATGCAAGAGGTAACCGTGGAGTGGAAGAACCGAGAATTTCTATCCCCTTTTCTCAGCAAAGTTACTCTAGAATTTTGTTTGTAGAACTTTTCTTCAATGTCTTCCTCTAGAAGCAAATTGAGACGAGCCAATTTTCGTTTTCTAGCAATAAAGTATTTGTAGGATATATGGAGAGCATTTGCTGGGCATCTTAGAGGAACAATTGAGCGTTGCTTAATCTCACATTAATTTTGTCAAAAACTTTAATATTTCAAGTTTTTAAGGCCGCTTTATCACCTTGGAGTTTTTAAAGAGAATAAATTGAGGATTTCCACAATATGGGTTGACCATGCATATTGAACGATAGCCTTCGTTGAGTCATTTTTAAGCCACATAGTAAAGAAGTGGAACGGTTTTGGACTAAAGGATGGACAGACCTTAAGCTTAAAGAGAATCGGAGAATGATTAGAAGATCTTGGAAATAGATAATTAATATACCCGTTGGGAAATTTTATCATCTAAGGATCTAACAATAGTGTCATCAATATGTTTGTTACTTCACGTAAAATTAGAATTACAAGGAATGTCAATGAGATCTGCTAAAAAGATGACAAATTACTCAAGATGCCAATGGGAACATAAACACCATCCAGACATTTATTATTACTTATAATACAGTTGCCCATGAGGATGCAAGGAAGTTGAATAGAGGGTTTGACGCATGAAAGATTTTGCCATAACTCTTATTTCTGTTGATATGAGTTTGAACCGTAGACCGTGGTGAAGTAAAATTTAAAGCCATCCCAAAGATTTAACACTTGATAGTAGATAAATTGATCACTCTTTCGTAGCTTGGAGACTTTAAAAATTATAAGGTTCCATAAAACGACTTGAGGGATTTGAAGAATAATTATGCTCAATTTGCCATTTTCTAATAGAACCTCTTTGGAGTTTACGAAAATTTTTGGCTTTAATTTTTGTCTCACATGAAACAAAGAGAGCCACATTTTATTGAATTGCTAAATTGGAGACATCCAACTTCTTTGCACAACGGGAGAGACCGTGGGCATTCCAAACTCCCAAACTAGTCATAAGGAGGGGGGGCTTGTCCCCTTGTTTTCAACAATTATCTTGGATTTTGAAACTCGAGTTGACTTTGTAGGGTTTTTTGAGTAGAATTTCAACACTTGAGAAATTTTATGGTTTCAGGCTTATTTGTTAAATGCCACCACATTCCTCCAATTTTGACTTTCGTGATCAAAGTGAGGAGCCACAGTCTCTTGTGGGGGGATACTTGATTCAATGGAAATCTGAGCGTCAAAATTGTGGGTTTGGAGGGACAGTCTGAACTAGAGCAAGTGGCGAGTCGGCCTGAGTGGGAGCTAATGGAATAACTTGTTTGTCTTTGTTTTGCTCACTCTTTGAAGTGTAAGAGCCGGTAAACAGAGAAATATGTAATGGAAGGAGATCATTTTGAGGAACATTTGAAGTCTGAACAACTTGCCATTTTTGCCGTGTAGGGCAATACGAGTCCGCATGATTAAAACAGTTACATTTGGAATAAATTTTAGGCTTCTATTCATAGTTTACCTTTTGATTGAAAGAGGAGCCATCATCTCTCATCAACATAATGGGTGTAGGAAATGTGAAGGTACAATCAATTTTCACATATATTCAGGCAAAAGCAAGTTGAGATCTATACCCGGTTACTCTGCGGCAAATAGCGGGATCCCCAAAGTAGTAGCTAACATTGATAGACTTTCATTTCCAAAATATTGGATTGGAAGCTTAGGAAATTTGATTTATATTGGAACTGACTTTATTAACTCTCAAGTTGGCCGAGTACCTTGATGCAATTTTGAAGAATAAGGGGTGGGCCCCCCACTATCCCTGATGAGTGAAGAATATTCTCACAATCCTCCTTAGAAGAGAACTTGAATAAAAGAAACCGTTGGTTAAAGATTGCATTTCAAAGGTTTCAGAAAGCTTCTATAACTTTTTCAACATGGTTTGAAACCGCACAAAGTAAGGGCAGGGAGGGGTTGGGGAGAGGGCGGGGGGGGGAGCAGGCTGCGAGGTGGTGGGGGGCTGAATCTTTTCACTTAACTATCTCAAAGAATGTTCATGAATCTTGTCTTGGATTTACACCACTCTCAATTGTGTCCATCTTAACATACACATCTCTGTCATTCTCAACTTATTAATATGACTCTTTTTAATGACCCAATATTCAGCTTGACATAGTAAAGCCAGCCTTATTGTTGTCCAATAAAATTTATCTTTTGAAGGTCAATGGAAGATGATGATCACAAAGTACTCCTAAGGCAGTCCTCCATTTTAACCAAGAGTAGCATTTCAATGGGATACATCTATATCATTATCTACTTTTGCCTCAATCATCAACCCAAGGTATTGAAAGGATGTTTTTTGTGGCAGCTTATTTCCTCTAGAGGCTCCTCTCTTCCCATTCTGCAATTGAAAGAGATAAGGGCTTAATGAAGAACCTTGATGTAAACCCACGGTAATTGGAAAGTCATTTGTTTTACGTCCCGACATTCCTCCCTCATGCATATCTTTAATCAGTTCAATATACAATTTTGGGACATATTTCTTTCCCAAGCTATATGCCAAATAACATCCCTTATAACTCTATCATAAACCTTTTCAAGATCAGTAAATACTATATGTAAGTCCCTTTTGTTCTCTCTGAATTGCTCCATAGCTTGTCGTTGTTAGAGAAAAAAGCTTCCATTGTCAGACCTTTGCACAAAACCTAATTTTTCTAGTCTCTTTGTAATTCTCCAAGTTGTCAATATTACCACTATGTTGCCACCTCTTGAAGCAGCACTTTTTTTTGCTTCAATAACATTTAAACAAGGTTGTTCCTGGTGTCCTCTAGATTCTCCAAGGACCTCATTTCCAACTTCATTACTACATTGAGCCATCCTATTCCACATCTCATTGGGTTCCTTTTCAACACACGATGATCCCTTTTCACTCAACTTGTTTCAAAATTCCTATATAACTTCACTTTTTTATTTCTATCAACTTACCCTAGTTTCCCCTCCTATTATCTTATATTTTTTCATTCTTTAATCATAACATCTAGAATAAGCAACTTGTATTGAGTTGAAATAAATTGAATTGGATTAGGATTGGCTAAAACGGTTAAAAAAATTCAATTAATTTTTTGTATTATTTTAACTTGAAACAGGTAGTAAACTGGTCAACCAGCTGACTACTTGCAGCCCTATATTATTAGTTGTATTTAGATTTCCCTTTTGTTTTCAAGGTATTGGGAATTATGGGTGCTTTGGATCCCCACGTGCATAAGAGGAGTCAAAGGAGTTCATCTGTATCTCATGGGGAAGTGACTCATGGAACAAGCGATCCTGGTCAGCCTATTAGGTCAATGGAGGACTTACCAGTGGATCTTGGGCCATCTTTTGCAACATCTGAAGATTATTATGCGACGGTATTATATTCTCAGTTTAAGTGACTGTATGCATATACTGTGACTAGATTTTTATTTATTCTGTCCACAGGTTGCCATCAATTCACTGATGCGAATTCTTCGCGATCCTTCTCTTTCAAGCTATCACCAAAAAGTTGTAGGATCTCTCATGTTCATATTTAAGGTGACACGTTTGATATGAAATAATATATATATATATATATATATATATATATATATATATATATATTCTAAAAAGTGAATTGCGAATTTGCTGACATTTTCTGTGTTGTGTGGAACAGTCTATGGGTCTCAGTTGCGTTTCGTATTTACCGAAGGTAAAGACTTTTGTGGCAATTCTATGGATTTATATTTTACATGTAGGCCATTATCTTATTTTGGTTGCATCTTTTACCGATCTTGCAAACTTAGATTTTTATGTCAAGGGAAATATCATGTTATTTCTGGTGATATTATGATTGTTCAGCTGGGAGACATGAATGTTCAGTGGGGATTTTGTTCTAACTTAAGATGAAATACTGTGATTTAACAATGAAAATAGTATAAGGTCTCTCTATCTTTAATAACGTTATCTAGGCACAAAAGTAGCACGTGAATTGGAGTTATCCAGATCATAAACTTTTTTACTGCATAAAATATGATATCAGTCAAGGAACTTCTTGTTTCTTACTTAGCATTATTAACCCGTGCTCCAAGATATGCCTTTTCGTGCAAGTATTATTCTGCAAAATGCATTCACATAAGGTTAATTTTGCCAGTTCGTATAATATTTTAATTTTGAATTTTGCTGTCTATCCCTATGTTATGCATTGGGACTTTGAATTGGACCCTGAGGTTGTGCAGTGTTATTTTTTTTGGAAAAATCTTTTATTAGACATTGATGGCACTGTGAATTGTCACTGAGATCTGTGTGCATGGGCTTATGTCTTTATTGTACTTGAATGAGATGAGATGGATATTCAGAAATAATTATCTGTATGCACAGGTTCTTCCAGATCTTTTGAGTGTTGTTCATGCATGTGAAGATGGACTCAAGGAGTTCATAACTTGGAAACTTGGAACATTGGTTTCAATTGTGCGGCAGGTATCTTGTTGGTTATTTTGAATTGGTAGTTGAT
This sequence comes from Piper betle, assembly GCA_033002965.1. Lineage (NCBI taxonomy): Eukaryota > Viridiplantae > Streptophyta > Magnoliopsida > Piperales > Piperaceae > Piper > Piper betle. The sequence goes on along the minus strand of JAURVB010001315.1, from coordinate 64,957 downwards.
CAATGTTGCTATTGATGTTGACGAAGCTAAATTATAGCTTTGGTTTGTGCAGCATATACGTAAATATCTTCAGGAGCTTCTTTCCCTTATTGATGAACTTTGGCCGTCATCATTCAGTTTGCCTGCTCCTAATCGTTCTGTTCAAGGCTCACCTGTGTGTTGCTGTTGAAACATTATGAGACAACAATGTTGCTTCTGTTTGACTTGTTTTCTTGGTCCTATTGTGATGTCCATTTTCGGTATTTGTAATTTTTTTTGCAGGTTCTTCACCTTGTCGAACAGCTTTGCTTGGCTTTAAATGATGAATTCAGAATGTATTTACCAAAAATTCTTCCATGTTGTATTCAAGTACTTAGTGATGCTGAGCGATGTAATGATTACACTCATGTTTTAGATATTCTGCAAACTTTTAAAGTGCTTGGTGGTTGGTGCTCTAAGTCCCTTAAATGTTCAATTTAGTTACATTTTGGTACGCCACTTTCACCATTTGTTCTCACTGTTGTAGGGACTTTGGATCAACACATGCATCTGCTCCTTCCTGCTCTAATACGATTGTTCAAAGTGGAGACATCTGTTGATATAAGAAGTGAAGCTATCAAAACACTTACCAAGCTGATTCCTCGTGTTCAGGTTCTTACCCTTTTTCTCAACTTAGATTTTTTATGTAAAATTTGATGTCAAACATGCTTCTTGCGTGTCTTCAACTTCACAGGTAACTAGTCATGTGTCCACTCTTGTGCATCATCTCAAGCTAGTATTAGACGGGTAAGTGAAGTTTGATTTTGTTTCTTCATTTGTCGTAGTGTAAGTATTGGGGATGTTTTCTTGTTTTGGTCATTGTGTAGTACAATAACTAAGAGTATTTTACCTTGTCAATTCTATAATTATGAATGATTTTTGTGTACTTTGACATATTTTGCACTTAATTGGTTAACGTTCAAAAATTTTGATTGTTTTAGTTTCCTCTTTCTGAAAGTGATTTAGTGTTTGATTTTCTAATTTACCCTAATCTTGCCATAAGTTGGTGGTAATCCTGTGTATCTTAAAAATTGTGATGTCAGTGTTTCATCACGGTGGAGTCAATATGAACTGATTATTCTTGGTCAACTTATTCTAGTTGAATTATTATTATTATTTTTATTATTAATCAGTGTGTGAATTATTTATTTGATTCTGCAATGACGTAGCAGTAAATTTATTTGCATATATGTGGCACAGTTTTAATGTACCTTTTTTTTAATGTATAATGGCTTCTTTGTAAATTCATTTTTGCAGGAGTAATGAAGAATTACGCCGGGATGCTGTTGATGCCCTCTTCTGTCTTGCACATTCTCTTGGGGAAGACTTCTCCATTTTTATTCCATCCATACATAAAATTCTCCTAAAGCATCGTATACGGGTGATTCCACTCTTCATTACTTCTTCTTTTGATGCCTTTCCAGCAGAATTTGACAGTACCAATTGTTTTGATGTAGCACAAAGACTTTGATCAAATTGAAGGTCGTCTTAGAAGACGTGAGCCCTTATTTGTTGAGTCTCTTACGGTTCAGAAATTGACAAGACAGATTTCAGTTGAGGTTGTCAGTGATCCCGTGAATGATGTTGATAATGACCCTTATGAGGATGGGACTGCCACGCGTCGACAGCTGAACAACCACCAGGTATATTTTGTCACTGCATGTAAATGTCGTTGGGTTCTAGCTTGTTATGGGTAGAGATGATATATAATATTTTTTTGTTCAAATTTGCATCCATTTTATATGTAGGTAAATGATGGAAGGTTGCGTACTGCCGGTGAAGCTTCTCAGAGGAGTACAAAAGAAGATTGGGCAGAATGGATGAGGCATTTTAGCATTGAACTTCTTAAAGAATCTCCATCTCCTGCCTTGCGTACTTGTGCGAGGCTTGCACAATTGCAGGTTGATAGTTCAGTCCGTACATATGCTTTATATATGGGGCAGATGATTTAATGTAAAGAAATTTTTCCTTCATTGCATGGTGATAACATAAAATAATATATGAAACGATGGATGACACTTGATGGCGGTCAATTTTGTAAATGTATTGTATGTACTGTGATGGGATGGTTAGATGGAGAAATGAAGAAAGTGGATTTCCACGCAGACGAGAGAACATGGTGTTCATAATACAAGTGGCAAATTAAGAATGGGGAAATTTATACTAAAATATATGAATAAAAAAATACAAAATTGGCAGGGAGAGCTAATAGAAGTAGCACTCATTAAGAATGAGGAAAGGTAAACTAGGTGACGTTGGATTGGTGGAGAGCTAACAGTATTTGGATGCAGGCAAGGAAATAGCAGGGGGAAATGGAAAAGAACAGTGGAACAGACAAATGCAAAACTAATTGCCAATTTTAGTTTCTAACACGTTAATTACTCATGTCAGTGGCTTACATGTGAGCTTACAATAAGAGTTAAGGTAGGGGCCGAGGCTTACAATAAGATTTATCTAGAAATCAAAGAGTCCATCTTCTTAAATATGCTGATTAGCGAATATTTTGCGTTAACTGTTTGCTTCTTTTGGTAGGTATGATATTCTTTCACATGGATTTTGTGTTTCTTAAACTAAAATTCAATTTTTGGTAAAAAAACCATGTTCAAGGTCACATCAATGTGTAAGGTATATATGGTGACAACTGTTTAATCTTTGGACAATAGAAGGTAATCACATAAATGCATAAGCTGTTATTTCTGAGCAAAAGCCAGTTTGAGCTGGGTCGACCAGAGTTCAGTTTGTCAGATTTGAATGGTAGGTAATGTCTTGCTGAGATTGGAATGAAATACATGTATGCTCTTGCCATTTTCTCAAAGCAGAAAATGGAAGCAGTTAGTAAAAATATTAAAATGTTTTGTTTGATCATTGGTGTAATCTATATCCATTAGAAGAGAAAAGTACATGTTTTTGATTGAACGTTTTGGATGAGGTGGATGAGTGTGATGCAATATCTTTTATGCTATGTAAGCTGGTGGTTGTTGTTGTAGTTTATAATTGTCATATTAAAACTAATGCATCATGTCCTGTTCAATTCTGTAGCCTTTTGTTGGGAGGGAGTTATTTGCTGCTGGGTTTGTTAGCTGTTGGGCACAGCTCAATGATTCTAGCCGTGAACAGCTAGTGCAGAGCCTTGAAATGGCATTTTCCTCTCCAAACATCCCCCTGAGATCCTTGCTACATTACTGAACTTGGTATAAGCATGACTCACCAAATTATTTTGGATTATCTTCTTACCATAGCTTTGATTATCCTAACTTCATTGTTATATCATAGGCTGAGTTTATGGAGCATGATGAGAAACCCCTCCCCATTGATATTCGACTCCTTGGGGCTCTTGCAGAAAAGGTAATGGAAGTTCACTGTTTTGAGTTTCTCACATGGGGATTTATGGTTTGCCTGCTTTCTGAAGGTCACTCTTTTGTTCTCAGTGTCGAGCATTCGCCAAGGCTCTTCATTACAAGGAAATGGAGTTCGAAGGTGCAAGGTCGAAAAAGATGGATGCAAATCCTGTTGCTGTTGTTGAAGCACTTATACATATTAACAATCAGCTACACCAACATGAGGTCTGTTTTTAACACTCTTGCTGTGCTTACAGCTCTTGGGGCATCTTGTTGACCGCCTTTCTCTTTGTAGGCTGCAGTTGGTATTCTTACTTATTATGCACAGCAACATTTGGATGTTCAATTGAAGGAGTCTTGGTATTGTGTGCTTTTCAATGTCTCATCCCCATTTTGTTATTTTTTTGGTAATATCATTTCATGGTATCCCAGGTATGAAAAACTGCAGCGATGGGATGATGCTCTCAAGGCATACACTTTGAAAGCAACTCAAGCGACTGCTCCCCATATCATATTGGATGCTACCTTAGGTTGGATCTTGGCCTTGATTGTGCTGTTTTTGCTTTATCTATAAATATTTTGCTTTACCTATTATTAAGGCTTAACATGTCTATGTATATAGGTGTGGAAAATGTGGATATGGTTTCCTTCTATTTGATACTAATTGCACCATTTTGTTATACTCATACAAGGTGATAACACATAGGTAGGTAAACTAGACATATATGGCACATGTATATACCTTCTCCAACAATAATATCGACAATGATTCCGCTTATGGTTATCGAAGAAGATGACGAGCAAATTAAAAGAAGGATAAAAAATGAATTTGGTTTTTATCAGGATGTTTATACTAACAATGTGGAAAAATGAATATGGTTTCCTTCTATTTTATGCTCACTATCACTGGTGTGTTAGAGAAGGTATATTATATAAATATGGTAAAATAGAAAAGTGTGGCACAAGTCGTACATCTTGAAGAGAACGTTAACAATAATATTCTTCTTGTAATGGTTAACAACTTGACAAAGTGGTTAAGTTAAATATTTATAGTTCATTCTCACTTATAAATAAGATTTTACCCTAGTAGGCATTAGCTGTGAGACTAAGTTGAGGGATCTCATAATCCACCCATCTTAGGAAATTTCATTCTCGAAATTCCTACACTTGTCCCATTGTTAGCCCTTGCCCATGTCCTTCTCTAGCCCGTGACCAGCAATCTCTAGTCTAGCCCACCATCTAACACGGAACCAGGTTGTATTGATATCATCTGTAATGTCTCAGTCCAAAGTGTAAACTAATGGGCTATGTTATTTTTTTAAAAGTTGTTAACCAAGTTAAAAATTTATAGTTCATTCTCATTTATAAATAGGATCGTACCCCAGTAGGTATTACATGTGAGACTAAATTGAAAAATCTCATAATTCACCTACCTTAAAAAATTTCGTCCCTATAATTTTTACACTTGGCCTGTTGCTAGCCTCAACTCACGACTTTATTTGGCCCGTTATCAGCAGCCTACCCAACATCCCTAGTTCAGCCCGCCATCTAGCATGGGAACAGGACGCTCTGATACTATATGTAACGATCCGACCCAAAGTGCAACGTAATGGGATAAGTCATCGCTTCAAAAGTGGAACCGAGTTAAAGATCTATAGTTTATTCTCACTTATAAACAAGATCTAAATTAGGCAGAGGATAAAAACCAAAACGAATTCAAAGAAATTATGAACTTTTGTTTGTGAAACAAACTGTTTAGAATTGAATGGTTCAATGACATGCATTGTTATATTTGTAGAATCATAGATGCATTCTCTCCTTGTGCTACAAAAACTAATGATACTAATCCTTTTAGTAAGGAAGCAACTATGGACATAGTATTAACATTACGAGGCAAACAAATCCTAATGCAATTAGGAAAGTCATAAAATAGTAAACTTCTAACATAACTAGTAAAGAAAGAGCATAACAGATAATTTCTAAAAATATAATGGATGCCCTGTCATCTGCCATTGACACACTAGTAATTTAGAAGAACATGGAGTGCTTACATTTATTTTGATAACTTGCCTGTTAAGATACAAGATGACAAATTGTTTCTGCTTAAATTTCTCGACTAAGACGTAGGAAATCTCTTACGTGGTTAAAGGACCTTTACAGCAGCTTTCAGTGCTCTGTTGGTTTTTAATTTTTGGAATATAGCATATTTTGTTTTGTATTTTAAGTTTCATTGAAGCCTGAGATGTATTCTAAATTTCCTGTGGTATTGACTTTAAATATTAGATCATGATTTTCTATTGAAGCACGATCATTTTCTATTTATAGTGAATACTTAGTCTAGACTCTAAATTCTCCACAAACTGGCATTATGATAATTTTTTAGCTATCTTGATTATATTGTTTCTTTATTATTCATGAATATTCAGGACGAATGCGATGCCTTGCTGCCTTGGCTCGCTGGGAAGAGCTTAACAATCTCTGCAAGGAGTACTGGACTTCAGCTGAACCAGCAGCTCGGTTGGAGATGGCTCCGATGGTTGACTTAAATCTAAACCGTTACCTTTTAGTACTTGTGTGCACATTTTGTTTAATTTTAACCAGGGTTCAAATGTGTCTGCTTTATATATGGTATCAGGCTGCTAGTGCTGCCTGGAACATGGGGGAATGGGATCAGATGGCGGAGTATGTGGCACGATTGGATGATGGTGATGAAAGCAGACTTAGGGTTTTGGGTAATACTGCAAATGGTGGTGATGGGAGTAGCAATGGCGCTTTCTTCAGGGCAGTTCTTATGGTTCGACGTGGGAAGGTAACAATTGTAACTGTGTTTGGAGTTTTGTTTGTATCCTTAAAGTCTTTTTGAAGATTGTTGCTGATTTTTTTTTGTCAGTATGATGAAACACGTGAGTTTGTGGACAGAGCTAGGAAGTGTTTGGCGACTGAGCTTTCTGCTTCGGTGGGTAGTTCTTTAGCCTGACTTAATGAGGAATTTTTTTGGTGGCAAAACTCTTTGATAAAAATCATATACTTTGAAACATCTAAATAAATGATAGGAGTTGAAAGTTCATTAATAGGAGAGAACATTTTCTATTCAAAGATGAATTATAAAATTTTAAAATTGTTCTGCTTCTTTTGAAAGGTCCTCGAGAGCTATGAGCGGGCATACAGTAACATGGTGCGTGCTCAACAGCTTTCAGAACTGGAGGAGGTTTGCGGATTAATTTCTAGTAAATATGGTATTTGCTGCAGTTGAAGAATGTGCTAATTGAATTAGCTTCTTTCACTATTATATTGCAGGTAATTGACTATTGTACTCTTCCGGTTGGCAATGCTGTTGCAGAAGGAAGAAGGGCTCAAATTCGAAATATGTGGACAGAGAGGATACAAGGAACCAAGAGAAATGTTGAGGTACATACATTGAATGTATTCTTTGAGGCCTTAGAGTTTTCTTCTTGACTATAAGCAAAATTTTTTGCCTTCGTGTTGGACAAGAACAGTGCAAATTTTCAATCGGTTTTGGGCCTTTTTTTTATTCTCAGTTTTTTGGTGATTTTATTGTTTTAGCGGATTCAATGAAGAAGCAGATAGAAATGGAACTAGTTAGCTGGGAAAGCATAAGAAATTCATGCACATTCTCCCTCCCCCCCTTTGTGTTAGACAAGATCAGTGCAAATTTTCAAGAGGTTCCTAACTTCCTTTGAGTTTGATCTTTTAGTGATTGTTTTAGTGAATTCAATGAAGCAGTGGGTAGAAGTAAGGTAATTAGTTCATAGAAAGAAGCATTATAATATGAGGTTTAAGAGTTTGCAAACTCAAAACCAAATAAAGCGTAATTTTATTGGATGGATGAGAAGAGATGACGGCTCTATTTGTTTATTGACACGGGTGCAGATGAACTGTTGAGAAAACCATATTTGTATTCACCTGCGCTTTCATTCCTATTGAAGCTCAAGGCCAATATTAGAGTCAATAAAACTCGGGACTACTATTTCTAAGTGCTATTCCAATATGTACTTCTGGAGCCTGATTCTCCACCAATATCATATTCAACACCAACTCCCCTCTATGTTCACAATTTATGTTCTGGCATTCTTGTCATCCACATGCTTCCAAAGAATTGAAGTTGGGCTTACAGAGTCTTCCCTTCCACTTCATCGTGGACTATATCAATGCTCAAATCCAAATTTTCCATGTCTTTCTTATCACCGCCATCCACCTCTTTTTGAGCCTGCCTCATCTGCTCTCCGCACCTTTCCAGAATTGCATATCAATCTATTCACAACGGAACCCAGGGGTGCCTTTGCACAAAACTTACTCAATATTCTTGAATCTTATCCTTATTCGGTATCTCTAATTGTGCACGTATAATAACTGTTGAATTTAGAGATATAATGAGACGTAAACTGGTGACTCAAAAATCTGAGTTCACCAAGATATGCTATCACATACATACACACCAAAGACTTGTTACAACTGTTCTAGAAAAAAAGGAAATAGCCCCTATACATTTGTAAATCCAACTAAGCTAATAACCATCTCCTAACAGACTTGTACCAACATGATATTTACAACTAAGCATTTGAACAGATCCTAACAGTAAGGAAACAAACATTTAGTTGTGTGTTAAACAGATTAAAGAACTATATGGACTCCTTAGACGTGGAAGTAGAAAACAACAGCTAACACTCCCCCTCAAGCTATGATGGGATATATGTCGAACATAGCTTGGACTTCAATTCATGATGTTGAACATTAGGTAAAGCTTTGGACATGATATCAGCTATCTGAACCGCTGGGTTTATTTTCTCCAGAGAAATGATCTTTTCCTTAACTTTGTCTCTGATGTAGTGGCAGGCCAGCTCTATGTGTTTGGTTCTCTCGTGAAAGACATGGTTATTTGCAATGTGGATGGTAGCTTTATTATTACCCTATAGCATCATTGAACCTGAGACGTAAAGACCTAATTCATCAAGCAAGATTTTCTATACACACAAGTTCAGTAGTAGCTTAAGCTACAGCCCTATGTTCTGCTTCTGCTGAAGATCTTGCCACCACATTTTTCTTTTACTCTTCCATACCACAAGATACCATCTAATATAATGCAATATCCAGATGTAGACCTTCTATCAGATACAGATCCAACCCAATCAACATCCACAAATCCTTGGATTTCCAATGCTGCTCCCAATTTGTGTTTGGTATATAGAAGACCCTCACCGGGTATTCCCTTTCAGTACCTTAGTATCTGGAGAACAGCATTCCAATGGGGAGCTTTTGTATGCTGCATTAATTGGCTGACCAAGCTCATTGCAAAAGAAATGTCATGGCGTGTAACAGTCATTTAAATTAATTTACCAGCTAGTCTTCTATATCTACTGGTATCCTCCATGGGTTCTCTTTCATCAGGTTGGAGTTTGATTCCTGTTTGAAGAGTGGTTTCTGCTGATCTTACATTGCACGCTCCAGTCCCCTCTAACATGTCAACAACATACTTCCTTCGACTCAAATAGATCTCTGACTATTTCAATCCCAAGGAAATATTTGAGAATTCCTAGGTCTTTGATATTCAATTTCGACTTTAGCCACACTTTTGCTTCCTGAATACCAAGTAAGTCACTCCCAGCGATTACTATGTCATCGACATGCACTATCAAAACGACACACCCCCTTGAAGATTTTCTAACAAACACGGAGTAATCTGATATACACCTTTTAAACCCAAATTCTAATAGAATGGTACAAAATTTATTAGACCATGCTCTGGGAGATTGTTTGAGTCCATGAATAGATTTTCTCAGCTTACACACTTTTCGGGACTCCCCCTCAACAGCAAAGCCACGAGGTTGCTACATGTATACTTCCTCTTGCAAGTCACCATGAATAAAAACATTTGTGACATCTATAGTTGGGAAGCAGCCAAAGAAATTAACATACGAAATGAGTTGAGTTTAGCGACAGGGAAAATGTGTCTGTGTAATCAAGGCCTTGAGTTTGGCTATATCCCTTAGCCGCAGGCCTTCAGCCTCTCCAATGAGCCATCTGGATGGTATTTGACAGTGAACAGCCACTGACACCCAACTATCCTTTTACCTGGAGGAAGCTGCACAAGGTCCCATGTGTGGTTATGCTCAAGTGCTGCCAGTTCCATATCCATGGCTTGCTTCCATGATGACACAATGCCTCCTTGTAGTCTGTAGGGACACTGGTTGTTGCTAAGTTAGTCATATTACCAATACAAGCAGGGAAATTCATACCTTGTTGAGGGGCAGGAAGGGATTGTGGTGTCGAGCTTGAGATGATTGCCATGTCCTTATTCCTACGAGTGTAGATGAAAGGAAGATCTGAAAACCTGTTAACAGAAGGGGCCACAGCAGTAGGTAGGTCAAACACAGTAAGTGGAAGGGATGGAGAGTGGGGGCTGTGGTTGAATTTGGATCATGATAAAACGAGACTTCTTCCAAAAAATGTGACATCCCTGGAAATATGAGACTTTCGAAGAGAAGGGTCATAGCCAACATAGCCCTTTTTGTGTCGAGAATATCCAAGAAAAACACAATTGATAGCTCTGGTAGACAGCTTATCCTTTGGGGAGGGAAGAATGTGTACAAAACAGACACCCAAATTTTTTAGGTTTAAGAGTAAGCAATGCTTTGTCAGTATAGAGTAGCTGAAATGGTATTCTATTATCCAAGGACTTACTAGGCAGGTAATTGATTAAGTAGCCAACAGTAAGAAGTGCTTCCGGCCAGTGATGTTTTGGTACACACATTTGAATCATAAGATTACGTGCTAACTTCTAGAAGATGTCTATGCTTATGCTCATCCACGCCATTTTGTTATAGTGTATGTGCACATGATGTTTCATGAAGAATACCATGAGAATAGAAGAATGCCTGAAATAATGATGATTTGTACTCTAATGCATTCTCTGATTGAAAGGTTATAATGTTTGATGAATGATGAGTTTTAGCTTCATTAGCAAAGGCCAAAAATTTGGAAAATACTTCAGATCTATCCTTCATTTAGTAGTGCCCAGACATACAACTATAATCATCGACAAACAGTACATAATATTTAAAATGTGCATGATTCGAAACTGACAATGAACATCAGAGTGAACTACTTTAAGTGGCTTATTGGATCTAGACCTAGACAATAAAAAAAGAGGAACTCGACTATGCTTAGAGAGTTGACATGACTCACACCTAATGTGAAAGACAACGCGTAAGGGAAGACCAACCGCTTGAGCTTTTCTACATTTGGATGCCCCAGCCGAATGTGCCATTCAAATGCTGTAGATGAGGATGGATCTGATCGAGCATGGGAGGATCCAAGGCTGGTATGTCTCAGGTAATAGAGTGCGCTCAAGTGAGCCGCGCCCAACCACCTTTTTGCTCCTCATATCCTGAAAAACACATGCGGTACTGGTGAATATAACTTGACAAGAACTATGTGAACAAAGCTTCTTGACTGACAGCAAACTCATGGGAAATGAAGGAACCAGCAGCACATCATGGAGCACTAGGTCTGAGTTAAAGAGTCGCAGTCCCTTTGCCAAGTGCAGTCACTTGACTCCCATCGACAAGAGTAATGAATGTGGGAGTCCGAAAAGGAACATATGAATAGGTGCATATAACTTGACATGTGATCAGTGGTGCCTGAATCAACAAGCCACTTGATCCCATGTATGCTAAAAGGAGAAATACCTGCATGGGCAATCGAGGCAGATGGGAGGGTGGTATCACCATGGGCCAGTTTGAGGAGATGCTCAAAATCATGTCGTTTAAGAGTGGCTGCATTAGTGGAGGATGGACCAGACTCAGTGTATCATGATTTTTTACAGAAGTCACATTAACAATCTTCCCTCGTCACACCTGATCAACCACCACCACAACTAGGAGATGCACGGCCTCTCCCCTTCCCTCCAGTAGGGCTGGAGAAGGGCTGAGAGGCGGCAACAACAACGATGCTATCAGCAATGTTGCCACCAGTAGGAGGGTCCATAGCTAGAAGAGATAGCAGTGAAAAGGTGGCATTGAGAGTTGGATGGTAAGGACTGGTAAGAAGTTGATGTTTGGCAGAATCATATTGTAGTCCTAGGGCAGCCAGAAAGGAGATGAACTTTAGGTCTTCTCGCTGGCATTTTCAGGTTGCAAGGTCACCTGGATAGTGCTGATTTTAATTCAGTTCCCCCCACTTGGCCTTCACAAAGCCGCTCAGGAAGTGCTCAATTTACCTGCCTGGTAAGGAAGATATCCTCACATAGTTCATAAACCCTGTGTATGTTTCCCTCCAAGCCATTAGTTTCTTTTGTTGAGGTCCAGACATCATAGGCTGTGGGCAGGAGCATAGCATCACAACTGACGTGTGGCTTTATGCTATTCCACGACCAAGACCTTACATGTGCATCCTCTTTGGACCATAGTGAACTGGCAGCATCCGACTTAGCTTCTTCAATGTATTTCAGCTTTTCTTTGGAGAGGAGAAAAGTCCGGATAGCCGTAGACCAGGAAAGGTAGTTCTTGGTTCTAGCTAGTTTAGAGGATCTGATAGAAGCACTATTGATAAGATCAGCAATAGAGACAGTGGGTGGTTCACAGGAAGATGCAACAGGCTTAGCATTGGTGGTCGCCATGGATGCAGGAAAGAAGAGATCAATAGATCAACAAGGGTCAACTATATAAACTAGATGACCAAAGGGTAGTAGGTGGCGGTCAACAGATTGCGAGGCTTGATACCTTGTTGAATTTAGAGATGTAATGAAGACATAAACCGGTGACTCAAAAATTTGAGTTCACCCAGTAATACTTTGACATATATATATATATACCAAAGACTTGTTACAACCAGTGTTGCACGAATCGGCCGATTCCGTGCGGAATCGGCCGATTTAAATCGGATCGGCGCGATGCCGATCCGATTTCGGGGCCGACTCGGTCGGCCTCGCCTCAGAATCGGCCGAGTTCGGCCGATTCCGACCGATTTAACTCGGAATTGGAATCGGCCGATTTAAATCGGAATCGGTTTTTTTAATAAAATTACTAAAATACCCTAGGTATGATTTTTATTAAATCATTTAAGCATGGGTAAAATGGTAATTTGGATTTTAAAAACCTAAAATCAAACCCGCTCCCCCCGCGCCGCCGCCGCTCATCCGCCCGCCGCCGCCCCGTTTCCGCCCTCCGCCGTGCTCCCCGACTCCGGGCTCGCCACCGACCGGGCTACCGACCTCGCCGCCGACCTCGCAACGTCGCCGCCGAAGTGTGGCCGGACCGAATCGGGCTGTGACGCACGAATCGCCGCGACTCGCCGCCGACTCGCCGCCGCTCCTTGCCGCCTCGCCGCCGGCTGCGGGCCGCTCCTGGTCGCCTCGCCGCCGGCTGCGGGCTGCCGACATCCTCCGACATCGCCGCCTCGAGACTCGCCGCCGACCGGGCCGCGGCGGCGGCGGGGGTAAGGAGTGGCATTCTCGTAATTAAAAGTTGACTCGAGTCTAACTCGAGTCAAAAATAATAATTAATTCTAAATAATTTAAAAAAATCTTAAAAAATATTTAAAAATATCAGAAATTATAATATACAGAATAATATCAAAATAATATCAATACCTAATTTTAATATATTTATATTATAAATTGTCAAATTATTATATATGACCGATTAAATTAATTTGGACCGATTCAACTAAACCGATTCTTGGCCGATTCAGACCGATTCCGATTCCGATTCCGACTCCCCGGAAAACCGATTCCGATTCCGATTCCGATTCATGCAACCATGGTTACAACTGTTCTAGAAAAAAAGAAGGAAATAGTCCTTATACATCTGTAAATCCAACTATGCTAATAGCCATCTCCTAACATACTCGTAACAAACATGATATTTACAACTAAGCATTTGAACAGATCCTAACAGTAATGAAACAAACACTTAGCTGTGTTTTAAACAGATTAAAGAACTATATGACTCTTTAGACGTGGAAGTAGAAAATAACAGCTAACAATACCATGAGGGATTTGATCTCTAAGGAAAGATAATTTCTATCAAGCTGGAAATTTGTAACTCAATACGACTGCCTTTCTGTGGGTTTCCAACCTCGAAATTGACTCCTATTCTTTGGCTAGTTTGGAGTTTTTTTAATTGAAATCCTACTTGCAGATGTTTTTTGGTGGCTATTATTAGTGTTTCTTTAGATCTGTCCTTCATCTGATGTGTCCAATAGGATTGCTTTAAGGAATATATGACACAGTGGGCAGCCTCCAGAGTTTTTTATGATGATCACACTTCTGCAATATTTAAAGGAAAATTCTATAGTGTTATTATTGGGTGCTTTTCGTATAGTTCAGTGGCGTGTAAAATGTGGATTTTGAGGTCGATTTGTGGGGAGATTAGGAGAGGTTATATTCCTTATAGTCAGGTCTTACAGAAAAAATGGTTTGAATTCAGTGGTAAATAATAAAAACATGAGAAAATCATTGCAGTTGGTTTTACCATGTTCCAAGGTGACCTGCCAATGCAATTGTAAATAAAATATGACCTGTCTCAAATCTCAATGCTTTGTTTCTAAATGGGGGTGAGAAAGATCAAAATGGGTGTCGGTAGAAGTGACAAATAGTTTGAAACTTTATCATTCAGATATAATTTATAAATATGGTTCACGCTTGAACAAAGTAGAGAAATAAGATCATTGTTAGACGCTAATTATATGGGAAATAATGGATGATAGATGTTGAATGTAATGTATTATTAGTTCACTACTTATGATTGAATTAAATTATGAGATAAGACGTAATCAGGGGAATTGTGGATGATGATTGTTGCCTATGGAATATTTTTTATATGAACAATTAATGACATTTGTTTTGGTGAAGGTGGTTTTACAATTTGTTCCTTTATTGAAGTTATTGGGCTTTGCTTCATCTTTCTGTATGAACAATCTGATTTTAGGTTTGGCAAGCTCTTCTTGCTGTGCGGGCACTTGTACTGCCTCCAACAGAAGATATTAAGACATGGCTTAAGTTTGCTTCCCTATGTAGAAAAAGTGGTCGAATTAGTCAGGCTAGGTCTACCTTGATCAGATTACTGCAGGTTTTTTTTTTTTTGATTTATCATACTAACGGTAAAATTTTATTTCATGAAGGGATTTAATTTGGTTCTTTTGTTATTTACTTTTCCAGTGTGATCCTGATGTGTCCCCCGAAAGTCCATCTTATCATGGGCATCCTGAAGTGATGCTAGCATACCTCAAGTATCAGTGGTCTCTTGGAGATGAATTGAAGAGAAAAGAGGCTTTCATTAGGCTGCAGGCATGTTGTTTCTTCTTTTTTACCTTTGGTTTTTAATGAAAATCTTTAAATAGTCTGATTGTCTTCTATAAACCTTTCTGGTTTAGAATTTGACCGTTGAGCTTGGGAGGTCTCCAAATATTGTGCCTGTTGCTGTAACTGGTTTTTCCAATGCTGCTCCTACTGTCCCACTTCTTTCACGGGTTTATTTGAAGCTTGGAACCTGGCAGTGGGCTCTTTCTCCTGGGCTTGATGACGTGTCGATTCAAGGTGTTATCTTAGTTATGATGCAAATTCAACACTACAGACCATCACAACTTAGATCTTTTTGCAGGATCAAAGTTTTCTTTTTTCAATCCTGACTTAATCGATTCTGTACTGAATTCTCTTCTAATGGTTATTTACTGACATGCTTATTCCTGCTAGATATCCTTCTCTCATTTCAAAGTTCCACTCAATGTGCTCCTCATTGGGCAAAAGCGTGGCACACATGGGCTCTTTTCAATACTGCTGTGATGTCCCATTATACCATTAGAGGCATTCCTGGGATTGCAGCACAGTATGTTGTTGCAGCAGTCACTGGGTATTTCCACTCAATTGCTTATGCGGCCACAGATAAAGGAGTTGATGATAGCCTACAGGTGATAGTTTCTACCAACTATAGATGCTTTGCTGTAGAATCTGCATATTTACGAGGGTTGTGAAATGTGGATGTGTCATTTGGTTGGTAGTACTTAATACAATTAAGGCCACCAGAATGTTGATTTTCCTTTTGATCTCCATCATTTTATGGCTGTTCTGCTTCTTACAAAAGTGTATATTATGGTGTTCCAGGACATTCTTCGACTTTTGACTCTCTGGTTCAACCATGGAGCTACAACTGAGGTTCAAATGGCTCTGCAGAATGGCTTTTCATATGTTAACATAGATACCTGGTTGGTGGTTCTACCACAGATTATAGCAAGGATACACTCCAATAACAATGCTGTGAGGGAATTGATCCAGTCACTTTTGGTTCGAATAGGAAAACAGCATCCTCAGGTTTGTAATTTCTGTAATTCCTGGAAGCTAACTTTTCAAACTACATGACAGTTATTGTGTTATGAATAGCTGAGTGATGTTCTAGCTTTTAGTCATTGTGGTAAAGCCAACTTGTTACTTAAGTTTAATATTAGGGTGGACATGTATTTGTTTAGTGATTAAGAGAAGATGAGAAGGTAATAGATCATAACTGTCAGAGAACTAGGACAATTAGAAGATATGCAGATAAAATAAATACCAAAGTTATTATCACTGTTCCCATTTCATTGCTTTTCCTTTCACAATAGGAACTTTCTGGTCTGCTATATTTGGACTATAACCTCTATGTGGCCAACTGGCCATACAACTTCCCTGATATCCAAGATTGGAAAGTGTGGCTATTGATGAGTGAAATAAATGTCTAATTTGATAGGTGTAAGGTTACTGTATGGTTTGGTAATAGGAGAAGGGTTAATGAAGGTTTTTGGTGCTTGGCATCAGATAGGTGAAAGGTTAATATCAGTTTTGGTTTGTTACCTCTTTATTCTATCCCGAAAAATAGACTTGTCCCTCCTGTGTAAAGAAGTCTACATCTTCCTGGAAGGTCTGAAAATTTCGAAACCATCAATTAAGGGATTAGTGTTGTCACCGCAGTCACATGGTGGTGGTCTCTCGGTTTTGTTTGCCTGACTGTGGATTTGTCATTGTGCTATCTTGCGCAATTGGACTACTCTATACCCGCACCCCTTGTCAATATGTTATCAAATGGTTTGGCTTTCTCTCCCTATGTTTAGAAATTGTAAAAAGTTAGTGATATGAATATGTGTGAGTGACAGTCTCTTATGGTCTGCAGGATGATCCTATTTCAGATACTCGTTTAGATCAAATGTTCATAATAAGTAGGAGGTTTGGTAGTACTTGTTTTTGTCCACATTTGTGTTGCTCGTACCTGTCTAAGTGCATGCTAGTTTAACGGGGGTTGAGGAGACTGTAAGAATAAGGTGGCTATTAGTCCCTTCTCCCTTTCCCTTAAATTTAAACCTGTTGTTTACAGGGTGTAAGAGAGAATCTAGCTGCTGGTTCCACTGTTCTGTCTTGTGCCCGTTGGTGTTGCACATACATGTTCAAGTGCATGCTAGTTTAAAATGGGTTTACAGGACCATAAATTTCCTTGTTTGCAAGCAGTTAGATAAGGAGGATATCAGTCTCCTCATCTCAAACTTAAGCATTTAGCTTTAGGTGGCCTGTAACTTGCATGGGCCAATCAATGTAGTCTGTAGTTTCTCTTCTTAGAAGCTTGTTGGTAAATTTACCATAAACGTTGCAATAAAATTTATTATCACATTTGTTGTAACAATTTTGATAATTAATATTTGTAAATGTGGGAGAATAAGAGAGTAAAAATATTTTTTATAATACTCTTTCTGCATGATGAATTAGAATTAACCTTCCAATGTCATTGCTGACTCCATCAGATTGCATGAAACATTCTCTTTTCCTAGTTGCATTAACTCTTCTTTCAATCTGTTGCTATTTAGTCTGCCAAATTATCCCATAAGTTTGGTGTTAAGTAGCACTTGTCATTTATGAAGCTTGAAATGTTGTTTAGTTAGTTTCTCTATCAATTGTTCTATCTCTTCCAGGCTCTTATGTACCCTCTTCTAGTAGCATGCAAGTCCATAAGCTCATTACGGAGAGCAGCGGCTCAGGAAGTGGTTGATATAGTTCGCCAGCATAGCAATGTGCTAGTAGATCAGGTGATTGTTTTGCTATTCTATTGATGTATGTTTTCTTATGATGTGGTTGTGTATGATGTTTATGCTTTCATAAGCACCACTGACGCTATGCAATGATCTCAAATCTGCTTTGGGGAAAAAATGATCTCAAATGCTTCCCATTTTATGTATAACCATTGCTTTACATTGAAGACTGTGGTTACTGTTTTGAGTTAGTAACTCTAGATCAAACCTTAAACAATTTGGAAGGAGTATTGAATCAACTACTATGCTGGTGTTTACTTAATGCGCTCCTATGCCACTCCACCTGCACCACACATTTGTCAGAATTGAATGAGGATACCTCCAATTTAAGAATGGTTGAGCAGCAATCTTTGGATAACAGGCATGCTTTCCCTTCATTATTCTTGCTTGCTGTCTATGTTTTAGGCCCAACTTGTATCAAGGGAGTTGATTAGAGTGGCCATCCTCTGGCATGAGACTTGGCATGAAGCCCTTGAAGAAGCCAGTCGACTGTATTTTGGAGAGCATAATATTGAGGGAATGCTTAATGTATTGGAACCTTTGCATGCAAAGCTCATGGAAGATGGAGAAAAGACGATTATGGAGATAGCTTTTATTCAGGTACGTAAGAGCTTGATTTTTTTCCCTGATTAATGAGAGTTGGTTTGAAAGCAGAAAGATGTTGTACTAATCTGACATGATTATTTGGAGGTAGGCCTATGGGAAGGAGTTGGAAGAAGCTTATGACTGCTGCATGACAATACCGAAGAACTGGAAAAGATGCAGAACTTACGCAGGTATGCTAGTTTATTTGATCATATCGTGGCAGGATTGTTGTTTAGAGTGTTTGCACCCACACTCCAATTATTTGTGAATTGGTTGATGAGCGTGATATTGTTAACATTTCAGGCATGGGATCTGTATTACCATGTCTTGAAGCGAATCGATAGGCAACTTCTAACTCTTACCACTTTAGACCTGAAGGTAAACTTGCATATAGTTTATATTTGTAATAAAGAAAGTTTATATTTCTTTTCTTTTGCACCATGCAGACAGTTTCCCCAGCCTTGATTGAATGTTGCAACTTGGAGCTGGCTGTACCAGGAACATATCGTGCTGGTAAATTTATCATTTTGCCCTTCATTTGGCAATGGCCATCCCACTTGTTATCATGCATTAACCGCATGACTTCTACATGTTGTAAAGGAGTGCCGGTGGTAACAATTGCTTCATTTGCGCCACAGCTTGTGGTGATAACATCTAAACAAAGGCCCCGTAAATTAACAATCCATGGAAGTGATGGGCAAGATTATGCGTTCTTGCTGAAAGGTCACGAGGATTTGCGACAAGATGAGCGTGTTATGCAGGTACTAACTGTTCTCTTGTTTCTCAATCTTAGATGTATTATTTACTCAATGTCTTTGGTAGTCGAAGTGTTTATATATATAGTATTTCTGCAAAAGCATTCAAGGACATCAAACCTCCTTGCTCAGCTGATATTAGTGTTTGATGATTCATTTTTGTTGAATTTTGATGAAGGAATGCTAATGATCCTCCTTGGTCAGCTGATATTAGTGTTTGATGACTCATTTTATGTTGAATTTTGATAAAGGAATGCTAATGATTTTTATTATAATTTCATTGCCATTAGATTGTTGTTGGTGCGAAAGCAAAAACATTTTTTAATTGAAGTTAAGAAAGTCGATGAGAAATTTGAGGAATAAAATTGACTTTCAAAGCAACAAGCCATTAAGGGTGATTTGTGGGGAGTGTTAGGCAATGAGGACAGCATAATTATGTAGGCTAATGGCATGGTAATAGGACAGCTCACATAGGCTATTGTAATGGCCCAAATAAATGAACTGGAACCCAACAGTAGTAAGAGAAGCTTACTGATGATAATTGGTGGCAAGATTGCAAATATGGAGGCAATCTTATCCTCAAACTGTTATCAAAATTATCTGCAAACAGAGTATAGCTCCAGTACTTAAGTGAATTTTCCAATGTCCCTAATACACCAACAATATGGCTGGCTTTCAATAAATGAGTGCTTCTTTCCCAGCCAAACAAACTCTAGACAGCTCATCTTTGTTAGCAAGCTACTTCATGAAGCTACATAGGAAGACCTTAGGTTGTCTGAGGTTGGTCAAAGCTGCAGTCAAGAGCCAAAGACTGCTGGGTATCGTTGATGAAACTCCAGTGGTGATGATGTGCAACACAAGACAGTTGAAGTTGGGTAAACTATCAGAGATCATTCTGTTTCAGGGGCGGTGACAGTGCAATATCAGAGATTAGATGTGGGAAGTAAGGGAGGATTAGAGGGATAACAACATACATGTGAAATGTGAATGTAAATCAATTCATTTTCATCTTAACTTGCAAACATCCAAACAAAATTCCTACCCTAAGAGTTCCCTTTTATTTCCGCTTCACTAATTGCTAAATGATGGATATATATTAGTCAAATGTTTCAAGTCTCTTACAATTTGAAAAGTTTCATTCCATTGAAAATGCTAATTTAAGAACGCAAAACATTTATCATATAAAGGCGGATACTTAAGAGCATTATGCGAACTTGATATTTTACTGGTGGTCTTGTTGATGGCCATGAAATATTAATTTTTTATCTATTCAGCTATGAGTCGTCAGATTGTTTGGGATAGTTCAATGGTATTCATGAATTTTTTAATCTTCTTTCAACTTAGGGTCTGTTTGGTTGTCTTGAAATTGCATGAAATAAACGTAATATTTGGAGGTCACAAATTTTTCTCTGTTTGGATGTCTTGAAACTTGGTCAAAAGAAATTTCAATTTCAATGAAAGTCTTAAAAAGTTTTACAAAACAATATTTTCTTATTGAAAACAAAAAAATTAGGGAAAATTTTGTGAGGCATGTGCACATGCACGCGGGAAGGAATGTTTCATTTTCATTTTATTTTCTTACTATCCAAACATGTAAGAGAAATTTTTAAAATTTTTATGTCATTTTATCTCATTGTATTTCCATCATATGAATTTTTTTCATTTACACTATTTTCGTGCCAACCAAAGGAACCCTCAAAAGGTTTTAATTATTGATCGTCTAAATTATTGAAGTTCCTTATTTTTGTTGTAATTTTCTTACTTACATATTTCTATTGTATATAGCTTTTTGGCTTGGTGAATACTTTGCTGGAGAACTCTAGGAAGACTTCTGAAAAGGATCTTTCTATACAACGGTATTCTGTCATACCCTTGTCTCCAAATAGTGGCTTAATCGGATGGGTTCCAAACTGTGACACTCTCCACCATCTGATTCGAGAATTCAGAGAAGCAAGAAAGGTGTGTTATGTGGTGTTCTTGCCTTCTTCTATCAGTGGCATTATAACTTTTTAAACCAATTGTCCTCTGATCAGTGCATTCTCTCAGATCAATTTAAATCAAGAACATAGACTTATGCTAGCTTTTGCTCCTGATTACGACCACTTACCTCTCATTGCTAAAGTGGAAGCATTTGAGCATGCTTTACAGAACACTGAGGGAAATGACTTAGCCAGGGTCTGTCATATTACTCTTTTATATTATTAGTGAATCAAATTATTCTAGAGAAATTTAGAATAAAACCAATTTGGTTGTCTTGTGGCAGGTTCTATGGCTAAAGAGTCGAACTTCTGAAGTATGGCTGGATCGTCGAACTAATTATACCAGAAGCTTAGCTGTAATGAGCATGGTATGTATTCATTATTTCTGCTAGGATTGTATTGCCAATGATCTTTCATTCTGTCTGCTAGAGTATCTCTGATGAATTATTTTCATCATTTACAGGTTGGCTATCTGTTAGGTTTAGGTGACAGGCATCCCAGCAATCTTATGCTGCATCGATACAGGTACTACATAGTGACTTCTTTTTTCTCCTCTTGTGGGTGAGGTGTGTCGAATTCTATGAATAGAGAAAGTATTTTCCTGCTTTTCTCTGCATTTCTTAATTTCAGATTCAGTATAAGCATGCCTATGTGTAAACTAATTCTTTGCAGTGGAAAGATCTTGCACATTGATTTCGGGGACTGTTTTGAAGCATCAATGAACAGAGAAAAGTTTCCAGAGAAAGTGAGTATTTTGTTGGGATAAACTATTCTGAATGTATAGCATTTATGGAGGCTGTTAACATCATTGTCCTACATCTGCCGATGAGATGAGTGGTGACTATTATAAATGGGGTTCCTAGGTTCTCCAATGTGACTAGTCATTTTAGAGTGAAGCCCGTGGACCCATTATCACATGCTATCAAAGCCAACCACCTGCGGGACTCCCTGTGTATTATGTCTCTTTAACATTCACTGTGTCTCTTAATCGTGGCATGGGCGTAATTTGCACGGCCCATCTGTAAATGCCTGAAATGGGAAGCCTATGTGGCGCGGACATGGGGTCAACGTGCTAAGTCTAATATGGTTTGCACATGCGGGGGTATGTTAACATCATTGTTCTTCATTTTTATGTGAGATAGGTGATGACTAACATAAATGTGGGGTCCCTAGGTTTTCTACAGTGGATAGTGATTTTAGAGTGAAGCCCATTGATCCATTATCACAGAGGCAACACTTATCCACCAATTATTACTGCCAGCCTGTTTTGAGGACATCATCCATAGGAGCTATCTTGACCAAATAAACATTCCTTCAATTGGACTCTATACATTATAGAACTAACCAAAGGACAACAATACTGATAGTGTATTTAATATATCAGGCAAATGATGGTGTTATTATGTATCATAACTTCTATATCTGCTACATGTTTTGGGAGGGAAGTCCTCTTTGTGACTTTAGGATGCAACTAATTTTGTTGTTCCATGGAATAGGTACCATTTCGCTTAACTAGGATGCTTGTGAAAGCTATGGAAGTTAGTGGCATCGAGGGAAATTTCAGGTCTACTTGCGAAAATGTGATGCAGGTCCTTCGAACAAATAAGGATAGTGTGATGGCTATGATGGAGGTATTCTTTTTGAAGTCATATCTGATACGATTGTCTTAGTGACAAATTTTTGATAAGTTTTTTTGAGATGATATCTTTATTCAAGGCTCCCCAAAGTGAAAGACCGTACAAGGGAGAACAATATCCTCAAAGAGATTTAAAGAACATGTTCTAGGAGTGTGTTTGAGGGATGCATGTTTGAATAGTGATTTTTTGAATTGTATGTTTGGTCCTTGTTCATTTGTCATCTATCCTTATTTCGTTGATGGGATATGTTTAAGCAGTGTGCTGTTTGTGTGTGTGTGTGTGTATTAGTGTTTAACCATTTTGGTTGATTATTTTATTTTGTGAATTTGTATTTTGTTCTTTCAAATTTAAGATGTTCTTTTGAATGTCATCTGTACTTCCAGGCCTTTGTACACGATCCTCTGATCAATTGGAGACTGTTCAATTTCACTGAAGTGCCGCAAATGACAATTACGGGAAATATGCATGCTCCTGTGGTAAGTGTTGATGAGCCTGCTCCTGTGAGAGAGCTGCCTCATCCACAACGAGGTACTCGAGAAAGGGAAATTCTTCAGGTAATATTTGTCTAATGAGGAAATTCATCTCCCAGATATAAGAGACATATTTCTCTAAACTATGACTGCCTTTAAATAGGCTGTGAATCAGCTTGGTGATGCGAATGAGGTCCTCCATGATCGTGCGCTTGTTGTTATGGCCCGTATGAGCAATAAACTCACGGGCAGAGACTTCTCTTCTGGATCCAATATGCCCGGTCCTAACAGCTACATTCATCACTCGCTTGACCACAGCAATTTGATGTCTGGTGATGCCCGAGAAGTTGAACATGGTCTGCCGGTTAAACTTCAGGTGCAGAAGCTGATCATACAAGCAACGTCTCATGAGAATTTGTGTCAAAATTATGTCGGGTATGTGTGTATAATTTCGAGTAGTTGTACTCGTATTTGCCAACTAGTGCAATATTAGTTTTTGCTTACAAATTTGTTTATGCCTAAGTTGGTTTATATGCACGATTGTTTTATCACCTTGAACTGGTCAAATCGTGTCTGAATGATAAAAGCTTGATTATGTTGACGAATCATAGAAGCACTTCCGGCAAGAATCATGGAGTGTGTATTAATGTTCCAAATGGATATTATTGGCCTTTCCCCCTTAATTAAATCAAGGGTACTCAAGTTGCTTAGCACCGACGGAAGAATCAAATAGATTGCAAATTTTCTTTTCTCAATTGTGATGTGATAGGAAAATTTTAATGTCCAATTTTTTTGTGTTGCAGGTGGTGCCCATTCTGGTAAAGTGTGCCAGAAACTTGTAAATATTTGAACTTGTGTATATATTTAGTGATTTGTATCATGAATGCCAATCTCTCCATCCCCCTATTTAATATTGTATATAATATATATATTTTTACTTTTAATTATATGTAATATCATGTCTTCTAGCAAGTTGTAAGTTATTATTGTTATTATTATTATATTATATATATATATATATATCCATTTTAATGATTATTAAATAATCTCTTGGCACTTGCGCCATATAGCAATTGCATGTTTTAACAATTGTAAGTGCGCATATTTCATTGAACCAATCAAATGACTTTAATTGATTTACGTTGGCCTCAATATTGTCAGAATTATTGCACTAATAATTAGGGTTGTTAATTGAGCAGGTTTATGACATTTAATGTTTGGTTTAACTCGATTTGATTCGAAATTGATATTTAAATGTTCGAGTTTGAAATCAAATTTTTGTTGGAATCGAGTATCAATTTGACTTTTGATTTAATAAACTAATATAATAATATTATTTTTATATTATATTATATATATATATTAATAATTTTAGTTGTAACTAGTTATATTTATTTATATATAATATAATAATATAGTGAGATAGCTTAGATGGTTGTTATTCAAGTTTAAGACTTAGAAGTTGTGGGTTTAACCCACACCAATGAGTTATTTTTTATTTTATAATTGAGTTGGTTTTGAGTTCACAAATGAGATGGGTTTGAGGTCATCAAAATTAAAAGTTTAAGTGTATTTGAGTCGAGTCGAGCTTGAATAACATAAAAAATATTTGAGTCGAGTTCGAATATGTATGTTTAAAATTTGTTTGATCTCAAGTCGAGTTAGAACAAACTTCAAACTATACGAGTCGAGTTTGAACAGAAGTTGAGCTTAGTTCGCTCGTTCTTTTAACACCCCTAGTAATAACTTGGGTTGCAAAAATTGGTTGATATCGGACGGTGGCGGGTATGTGGCGATGGCAACAGGGAGGGTTGGGGGGTAATGGCGGCGAAGGCTACGATAAGGTGAAAGGGTGGTGACAGGGCGGGGCAGCGGTAGTGGCAACGATCGGGGAAGGGAAGATGGGCGGCATTGGGGAGAAAGAAGGGGGGATGAAATAGCGGTGGCATTCTCGTAATAAAAAGTTGACTTGACTTCGACTCGAGTAAAATATAATAAATAACTTCAAATAATTCAAAAAATTTTAAAAAATTATGAAAAAATATCATAAAATATAATAAATATTATAACATAAAAATGACACCAGAATGACATGTTTTATGATTACTAACCCGCCAATTTTGACTAAGTTAAAATTTTTGTATAGGATCGATTAGACTGAACTGATTTTTGATCGATTTAGACCGATTCGATTCTATTCAGTGACTCCCTTGAAAATCGAGTCCGATTCTGATTCTAATTTTTGCAACTATGATAATAACTCATACCGGATATGTTTCTTTCATTGTATCATAATCAAGTGAATTTATGCAATTTTTTATGGTAGGATTTACAATAATTCTTAATTTTATTTTTGTTATTTTACTTAAAATAAACACATGTATTACTCTAATATGAATAACCACTAAGTGTGCAAAAACATAATTTTTATTGAATTCAAAAGTATTACTAACCAATTTAATAATATTTACTCACTATTAAATTTCTACTTTTATACTTTTAAAGCTTATTCTAAAGTTCATTATTAAATTGTTCTTTTCATTCTTGTGAAGAGAGATTATTTATCTCAGGGTTTTTTATAATGTTAGCCGAATGCGGATTTGTAAATCCTTATCAAAATGTGGTTTTGGTTTCTAAGATGTTTTAAAGGTTAACAAAGTTGGGCTAGTAAAATTGTTTTGACGAGTGCTAGCAAATAAAAATAGTTTATGGGTAAACTGGATTCATGTAGTTTATTTATATAGTGGATTTATATGGACCGTGCACATGCATTATTTATCTCACGCTTAGAACAATATATTTTTTCAAGAGAAAAAATAGTCCATGGTTATTTCTATAGGATTGCCAATGTCATAAACATGTTCTTTTGGTTTGACCACCTTCGGCTTAATCATTACCCCTTCATCTAAAGATTTAGTTCTCAGACTATTGTAAATCTTAGGGGAAATACCTTTTACACGGTATCTCAAACCATCTTTTATGATTTTTGGGCCCTCACCTCTAACATTATAAGCATAGAAGAAATTCTAAACTTTTTATATAAAAATACTCATTTTTTATCTCATGCGCATGTGGTGGTTATCCTCTTGAGGAAAATTTTCTTTCAATAACTATTGAAACTTTTTGAGACTTCATTCTTTAAGAGTGTTATGACACCCTCTTGTTTAGTATAAATATCGAATATACGTCATTCGTTCATTGTTTAATTGGTCACATCAAATAAGATCTTAACTCTAAATAATCTTCAAAAGAAATGACTTCATCTCACTAACAAAGGCTCTCTTTGTGAAGCTTGCCTGCAAGCTAGAAACTATTTATTCTTTAAGTGCTCTTATAATAAGCAAGTTTGAAAGTTGGTCTTTTAAAAATGTAATTAATTTCTATTAAGTCAATTCCTTTGATAAAAAATAAATTGACTTTTTAACTAGCCAAGCTCTAAGATTAGCAGTTGATTCCATAAGCATAAGAGCCGATTTGGCATAAGAGAAAGAAGAAGAGATAGGATTGGGAGTATGTAACTATGTAATCTGCCCAAGTTCATCATCTCCCAATGGTTTTGGCGATGGGCTCATTCTAACCTCGTTAAAGTCTGAGCAGGCTTGTAGTCACTCTCTTGCCCATGTCAACAGAGAATTGTTGGGCATTTCAGCCAAGGACTTTCAGTCTCGTAGCGAGTGTCTGGGTATTCGATAGAACCACTTCCATCGCAAGGCCTACTAGGCCTTTAGGAAATAGCTTTAGTGCCGCGCAGCGGGAAGATGCAGCCGAAGTTGCCCAAAGAGCTATAAGTGAAGCGCTGGGAATGGAAATGCCCGTAGAGGTAGTAGCAAGAGAGGCCAGGCCGGGAGGCGTGAGTCAGAAGCTTCGGTAGGGCGACGAGTAAAATAAAAAAATATTTAAAGATCTCAAAATGCATATTAATTTATTGACTATATCTATTATTTTTCAAGTACAACTTACTCGAAAATCCTAAACTATAAATAAAGAATTATCAATCATTATAATTTCTTTCTAATTTTTTTGATGTAACTCTATAAAGATTTTCTATAGCCCTTTCCCTTTTTTTGTATTTTTTTGCCCATTCAGAATTTTTAAAAAATAACTTTTACTCTATCAAAAAAAATTCAATAATATGTATATAATTAAAATTATGTTTAGATGACGATGCGTATACTAAACCAAAGCCCATAAATTGGTAGAATAGGTGATAGAAAGGGAAGGCCGGTCTAACCTGATTTCTCGTCCAAGTTTCAAATGTCGTGTCCGCAGCAAGTTCGAATTGTAGAACCCTCAGTAATGCCAAATGTCAAGTTTAGAGGTTCAAGAGGCAAAAGATTCATTGCAAGTGCAAATTAATTGTTAATGATTTTTTAATGTGTGTGTGTGCGTGTATGCGCGGGTGCGTTATATATTTATCCCATCCATTGAGAGTTAATACGAAAAAATGAGAATATAATACTAACACGAAATGCCCAAGTTTAACATCAAACAAATGCAGAGCATGCAAATAAATACCAGACATAAGACTGAACAAGCTAATTGGCAATACTAACATGCACGACTAAATAACAATATATAATAAAAAATCACCTAAATATTGTAAACTTGTAAATTATGTAAATAAGCATGTCAATTACGTGAATATATATATATATATATATATATATATATATATATATATATGGAAGAATGATCCATAATGGGCTTAAATTGGGTTGGGTCGAATTGGTTTGGTTTGCTGGACAAATACCAACTCGAGCTGGAAACAAGGGCAATTCAACTCGCAGTGTTATCGGTGATAATGGTGAAGTGGAATGGTTTCTTGGGTATTTTCATTTTTTATGCGAAAAAAGGGGAAATTTTTACTAGATATTTATAAGCAATCTAGATAAATAAAAAAATTAATCTATCTGAGAGTGATGAATCGGTATGAATGTGTGTGATAATTAATTATCTTGAAAACTGAAGAGATGAAGTATATATTTTTTTGTTCAAAATGAAGAGATGGAAATGACAATTAATCATGGAGGGGAATGAAGAGATGTAATTATCAATTAATTAATTATATAGAGAAATGGAGAGGTATCAACAAATTCATTTGAAAGGAACCTAATAGTTGGTTAAAATCTTGAATAATAATAATAATAATTTTAATAGTAAAAATGATAGGGTTCTGTAAGGGGATGGAAGAGGATCAAAATATAGTAAAAACAAATAAAATGCAACAAATCAATATGGCATGAAAGAAAGCCAAATCGTGATGAATCCTAAACTTGATCGGAATAAAATCAGTCAAGAAGACCGGCACAATCTATCAACACTTCGTAGGCTTCACCCCAATATTATAGCAAATACACTCGTCATTCCTCTTGCCAACACCATGCAAATACGGCTTACACGGCCCGCATGGTCAATACAAAACCAACGCGACTCGAGTCAAAAGACATTCAAAACCATGAGTAGGAGGAGGCTTGGGTTTTACAATTTACATTTGATTAAATTAGTTTTCTCAAATGTAGGAATTTTAGGATAGAAATGTAAAATTTTAAGATAAACGTTAACATTTGGGGAATGTAGGAATTTTTTCTAGTCATGCTTACTATTATATTTATATTGTATTATTATTACTACCGTGTATGAAGGGAAAACAAATATGAACGTGTCACGAGTACAATTGAATAGAGGAAATAAAAAGAGAGTAAAAAAATTGATTCCCCCTAGAATATATAGAAATGAAAAAAGTTTTACAGAAAGAGGGAAAAAATCAAAAAATAAAATAAGAAACTCTTTATTGGATTGTTTGATATGATATATAATTTTATAATGTATAATTATTTTCTTCTTTTATATGTATAAATAAATTGACACGTATGCTATATTTTGAACATTGTTAATATATTTAACATGATGTAATTTTTTATAATGTACAACTGCTCGGTTCTTTTGGTCATATCTAGAAATTGATGAATAGTTTATTTATATTAATTATAATATATTTTTCTAACAGGTAAATCATGATAGTTTTAACCGTGCTCTATGTGAACATAAACAAGTAGTTCAAAAATTAAAAAAGAAAAGCCTAACCCGACTCAGATTAAGAACCTGACCCCGTATGGCGGATGGCTTGGACCAACCCATGACCCGTGTGACGCGCAGGTGGGAGACTTTTGACTCTTTCCGGGGCCCACACATTGCCAGTATGGGCCCCACAACGCACGAAGAGGGGAGGAGATCCACATGTTCTGCTACTGGTAATTTTCAGAGTAAGTAGATTGCAGACTGTAGATATATGTATGTATTGTATTGTATTGTATTGTATATTAATGCATAATAATACATATACATACATGTATTTGATATATCTGTATCTCTATGCATGGAGTTGGTGCATGAATGTAAGGAATTATGATCATATTTATTACTCCTAATTCCCACTTCCCTCTTTGGCGCCTTATTCTCTTCTCTAATTTCCTACCCACTCCAAAAAGTCTCTCTTCTCCTCACCATGGCGGCTGCTTCGCCTCACCAGCCACCGCCGGCCGACGGCGGCGCAGCCTCCTCCTCTGTCAAGATTTTTACACCAAGAAAGTTCGTCGTCGTCTTCTTCTATTTTTTTTTCCGGGTTCTTTTTACTTTGATTGACTTGATTGATTCTCCACTAAGAAACTACATGCATGTCTACTTTTTGCTCTTATATATTAGCCAGCCTCCCTCCCGCTGTAAAAAACTACAATCTTCAATCCTATGCTTTGTACAACGTAAGTCATATGATATAGAGAACAAGGCATAGATCAAATTAACGATTTTTCAGAATGATCAAACATGCAAAGTAAGTCGAGAAAAGATTGCACCTTCCTCACACTTACCTAAATGGGCAAAAAAAATCAAGACAAGAATTCATCGAAAGTTTATAACTTTTTTCTAGTACAATAATGCATAAGCATTTAATGCTAATTACGGTCAAGAACACAAGCCCAATCTCCTCATCACAATTTTTTCACAATTTTTTTAAATAAGAAATTGTGATGACGAGTTTAGGCTTGTGTTCTTGAGCGTATCTGGTGTTTATGTATTGTTGTAATTGTAAATGTTGGGAACTTTTGATGGATTTTGATATTTCCTTAATTTGAGGCGTGCATTGTGCATTGTTCTTTACATCGTGTCTTACATTGTACAAAGGATTGCCGCTTGACAAGCTTGTGGTTTTTGAGTTGGAGGGAGGAATGGTAATATAAAAGAGGAAAAAGTAGTCGTTGCATGTAGTTTCTTTGTGTGGAATTAATCAATGCCGGATTTATAACAATATTCTTTTTTCAACCCATCAATATTTGAAGTAGCATTGCGCAGAAACACAATTGCAGTACTTGATACGGGCTCTGGGAAGACCTTTATTTCAATCATGCTCATGTGAAGAGTAGGGGAAGAGCTTCGCAGTAGAAGACTATCTTTCTGGCACCAACAGTGCATCTTCTCAACCAGATGAATTTTCCTCTCACCTTTTTTCATCTCCAGTACATAGGCTTGTTTGTTTATGTGTTCTTTTGTATTCAGCAATTTAGAGTGATTAAGGATCATACAGACTTCACTGTGGAGGTGTACTATGGGACAAAGGGGGTGGATGTGTAGAGCTCAACTTCTTGGCAGAAAGAAATTAGGTCAATTGAAGTAAGCTCTCATTATGTTCTGCTGTTTTACTGGGAAATTGTGGTTGGCTTAGTTACAATGGCTTGAGCTAGTTTTATGAACATGGTATAGACAATTCATGGCAAGGGAAATAAGATGTCTTTTTTGTTTTATTATTTTTTTCCTTTGAGTTTGTGGTCACAATTTTCAAATTTAGGTCTATCTTAGATGTGTTAGCATATGATATATGATTCTATATATGATGTGTCGACAAATGGCAACAATTTATATGCCTACATGCATACATACATTTACAGCATTTCGAATTTATGCAAGTTCTAATATTCATCCATCAAGTCCTGCCGATGTTTCATGTTCGGATTTTATTTTTTGTTAAATTTAATTTTTGTAGTTTTGTGTGCGAAAGGTTCCCATGACCGATGAAAAACTTAAATAATTCATCAAATATTTTTTCTTTATATATATATATATATATATATTTAGAACAATTACCTAATGTTGCTCATCATGTTATTTTTGTGATCTGTTGCTAGTCTTAACTAAAACAAAGAATAAATTTGAGGTGACAGTCAATTTTTAATATATGACATGTCTTTAGAAGCAAGTGCAGAAGCTCCATTCCAATTTTTTGCAGGTAGTGGTTATGACACCGCAGATTCTGTTGGATGCTCTTAGAAAAGCTTTTATTTCTATGGCCATTACAGGATTACTGATTTTCGATGAGTGCCATCGTGCTAGTGGAAACCATTCATACACAAAAATTATGAAGGTTCTTAACTTGGGATTATTGACGATTGATAGTTTTGAGGAAGGGGACTATATTCTATTGCCTACTTACGATTGTAAACTCCCAACAATGTGTGTAGGAATTTCATCACCAATCTAGCCAAAACCCTCATGTATTTGAGATGACCACTTCTCTATTTATTGGGAAAGGTATGGTGTCGATACTTGGCCTGTTTCCTTTGTTTCACATTTCATACTTTTTTCCATTATTAGTGTCAATTTTTTATTGGATCAAAGTAATCATAACATCTTTGATCTTACTATCATTTTTATGTTTCAGTAACAGCGTACTTATTTCTGCTTTACCTTTTTAACTTTTTTGCTTTAAGTTATTTTCAGATCAATTTTTCCTTTGTTAGTTGCTTGTTTGTGAACACTTTGATTTTCATTGTCCATGCAATCTTGGCTGGATAAATTTTGACTTTTTTCATTAAATTTATTTTCGGTATATTATGTTTGCAAAAAAATTTCACCTAGGAATGCACACCGGTCGATGTAACCGTTGGATATGATGTACTATCTATGATTTTGATTGTAGCTTGTATAACCAACCATTTTTCACATTTTACCATTTTTCTTCTCCTCACCCCTTCCCATTGTTATCGTCTGCCTTTGTTAAATTGTTTTTTTAATACCCTTCTTTTTTCTAACAATAAAGAACTTCCCTTATTCTGCTATGTCAAGGTGGGATAAAGATAGAAGCTTTCTATTTTATCTGTGAAGGAAATTGTTAGATCTTCTATAAGGAAGGTTGCTTATGATTAGAACCATGGATTGTGACTCATATCCAACTGTAAATTGTGATGAACCGTATTTTGTTGACTGTGACACACTCGCAGGTGAAAATTACCCTGATGTTTGCACCATATGTGAAATTAGGTGTCGCATCAATAACTGATTGTGAATAAATAATA
The DNA here is from genome assembly GCA_033002965.1 of Piper betle. Lineage (NCBI taxonomy): Eukaryota > Viridiplantae > Streptophyta > Magnoliopsida > Piperales > Piperaceae > Piper > Piper betle. The sequence goes on along the minus strand of JAURVB010001315.1, from coordinate 32,767 downwards.
GATTATGTAATAGAAAAGATTTCAAAATCATCACAAACCTCCCTCTTTTCTTTTCTATTGAAATTTCTCGATTATTATATGATGATTTCTTAACTTTCCATATATAGAAACAAATAGTCTAGAAATGACATCTCTTATGTCAATGATACCATCTTCTTCTATTGAATGGTTAGCATTTTGGATTCCATGGTATATAGCAATTATCTTTCTTCTATTACTACTTAATAGCTCTTTCTTTATCGTTATGTTGAGCTTTTTGTGCGTTGTAAATGATCATATTCATGCTGATACACTTGATATATTTTTATCTTTTGTGAATTTAATTGCAGATTTTCGTAGTGGAGAATCGAACAGAGCTTGAATCAAGTGTTCCCTCTGCTCAAGAAGTTAGCTGGTTTTATGATCTTGTGCCAGTTCCTCATATTGATTTGATGACTTAATTGCAATCTTTGTGGGACAAGGTTCAGTGAATATAGAAACTGTATTTTTATAGATTGATTTCCTTTTTTTCTGCCCATTTGACTTGGGGATTTTATGTGAAAAGTTTCATTCTTCAATAACTTACTTGGAAGAGTCGCCAGCTAATAGTTCAGCTATATAAGCGCCAAAATAAAATCAATGATAAAGGATTTATCCAGCGTTTACATGAAAATTTTTTATTGTTTGGATGATCTTGGGGTGTAACTTTGCTTTTTATGTAATGTTTCAAACTTGTCCTACCTTTTCTTTTTTCCATTGTAATTTAGGATTGATGTCCGTAACACCCTTTAGGTATGAGGTGGAAGAAGGAGAAGAAGAAAAATGAGAAGTTTTTGAATTGTTATTTCCCCTCTTTTAAAAGGTTGTACAAGGAGGGGCATCCGACATAAACCTTCTTGCCTTGGCTTTCTACATGGGTTTCCCCCTTTTATTAGGTTGTAATAGGAGGGGCGCCTGCCTTGGCTTTCTACTTGGGTTTTGTGTCTTCAATATATATAAAGCAATTAATTAATGATATTAAATCCACATTTTCAACCCCAGCCTAGTTGGGATAAATTTATAGATGAAAATAATACAGTTTGTGAGGGTAGAGGGTGTAAAATGGTGATTGTGCTTTCAGGATATATAAGTTTTTGTTCGCTTGTACTTTTTATGTTCGTGTGGATATTGATAACACCTAGAGTACAGAGGAAATCAGTGTGGAAGAAGGGAGATAAACAAAATAGAATCATGAAATGATAGGGATGCTTTTAATAGAACTTTCTGGTTAACTGGCCTTCCTTTATTCGGAAGTTTTTATCTAGTTCATGTTGGTTTATTTGAATTTGTTAGTTTTGCAGGCTGCTCTTAGCTGTGTTGATGCATGTCATGCTCCAATCGAAGCTGAAGACTGCAAATTTACAAAAGCAATTACTGAGAAGTGTACAGCTGTCCAGAAGGAAGCTCTGAAATTGATTGAGGAGCTTCTTTCGCATGGTGCACTACATTGTTTTTTGACTTTGTTACATGAATTTTAGTAGATGCTTCTTTTAGTCTTCATTTTCATTGATCTTTGTCTTTGACCTGATGTTTATTCCCCTTTGTATTTATCTGCCCTTTTGGGGGTTCTTGAAATGAAATTTTACTTCATCAAAAAAAAAAAAAAAATAATGACAGATATGGGTGGGAAGGAGGTAAGTTAAATTGCACTAGTCATTTCCCTCCCTCTTGCAATTTGGGTTCTCTCCTTCCCTCATGAATTGAATTCAGGTTAGCAATAATTGCCTCTCAGAATCAAACGTGCTCTGTACCATGTTAAAAATCCATTAACCAGTTACCAACATGCTTTTGCATGATAGTAAAAGATGCATTAGCGCAGTAGGCCTAAGTTAGAAGGAGGTAAGGTGTTATCAATATGATTTATGCCCCTCGGCCATCATTAATTTATGGACATCTTAGTACACATAGGTGGTTACAAGCCTCAATCTGTAATCCCTGATTCAGGAACTAGCATTCTTTTAACAAACATTTAAACTACAAACAACACACAAAGGAGTAATCAAACGACGTTAAAATTTAAATTCGAGCTCTAATTTGATGGCAGTGAATGTGGCATTGCCTTACTTTTCTACCTGTAAGAGAAAACATTCTGTAAGGCATGGAGATACTGGTATATCTGAAGCACTAGGCTCTAAATATTTAGTTGTTAGCATGACCTAGAAGTAGATTCTGATTATTCGTTTGAAGCGATATGAACATATACAAGAAATGAGAGCTGAATTTATATACGAAAACGTAGAAAGGCTCTTCTTTTTAGAAAGGAGAACGCTGGCTTAAAGTTCGAGACCATGTGGCATTGTATTTTGTGGGTGAAGAACCGGGGTGTCATGGACTTAGGAACACTGGAGTTGCATATTTTTGTTATTATTTAAACTACCAAATAAGTTGGATAAAACTGGAATCCTAGTTCTGTGCTCTATAAACTGTCACATATCAAGTGCATATATATTCTCCTCACAGATATCTTACTCTTTGTTTTGCATTCATCTTTTCTTGAGAAATGGCCTGATATTATCTTTGTTTTTGGTCAAAAAGATCCACATTAGGCAGTGTATAATCATCAAGAAGCAATAAGGCTGGGATATGTCTCTCCTTAAAGCTTTATGAACTTATGAGCATTTTTCAGTCATTTGAGTAAGATAATTTCTCAATCGCTGTGATAATATCTTTATGAACTTATGTTTTTCACGGTATGTTCAATCATGAGGGCGGGCACGACAAAGTAACTCCAAGTACTATCTTATGTGAGAAAGGTAAGTACCTTTTTCTATCTAGGACTAGGGCTTAACAGTTTACTTTGCAGTTTATTAGTTTCTCCATTTTTTGTCTTTACTTATGAATTCATAAATTCATGGCTAATGAGACCCATTTAAAGTCATAAAATGTTAGGTAGGAGGACCTCAAAACTCTTTTTTACATTTTACATGGAATTACGCAGGGGCTGTCAAGCATAGGGATCTGCTTTTTAGTATATTAAGGAGTAAGCGTTCAGTGACTAGCACTGCTCTTAATCGAGATGTTGATTCCTGTGGTCCTCAAGCTTGTGAATACGAAGAATGTAATATATATATGGTTGAGTTCACAAAGGTCATTGTTACTCCATCTTTTAGCTTGCGCCTTATCAACAAATATTGCGATAAGCTTCCTAGAGATAAGTTTGGTGCTCCTCTTATTACACGTCATTTAAGGTTGGTTTAGTTACTGCGTATGCACCTAATATGACTTATTATTGTTGGCATGCTCTGAACAGGTAATATAGTCCGAAGCCAAAATTTGATTTTTCTTGCTCTGGTGGAATGTCTTATGCTTGCGCTTTAAGTTTACCTCCAAGTGCAGCTTTTCAAAATCTGGTTGGTCCTATATGCAAAAGCACTCTCTTATCCAAGCAGCTTGTTTGCTTGGAGGCTTGTAAGAAATTGCATCAGTTGGGAACACTAGTTGATCATCTTCTGCCTTTGGTAGAAAAACATTTGTGGGTGGAAGCCCTTGAGAAGAATGGACCCTGCTCTGGGTCAGGAATGAGTGTAGCCTTGTATGATATATTGCAAAATAGTAATGTGAATTATCACTTGCATTTTGTTGTTTTTCATCAAGTAGGATCTGGGAATTATTACTTGCTTTTTATGTTTTTCATCAAGTTGGACCTGGGAGGGATCAGTTGGTGATGCAATATCCATTCCACGAAGTCTTGCTATAAATGGGTGTATATGGTTTTATGATCTTTACCTTTGTGTCTTCTGTGAATGAAGGGACAACTAAGAGGAAGGAATTACATGGGACCGCTGCTGTTCATGCTCTGTCGGGAACCTGGGCACACAAATCTGATGCTGTCACCCTGCTGGGCTTCGAAATGGAAGCAGATATTGATGATGATGTGGCAAATATTGAAATCAACTGTTTTTTAGTGAATAAGACGGTAAAGGCTTCTGTGACTCGATGGGGCCAGGTTTACTTGGATCCAGATCAGGTTCCAACTTTTTTGGCTTTCGACTATGCACAAGTTTTTTTAATACAAACATATTATATTAAATTGCATCATATTATGCCAGGTGGAGAAGGCTAAATCATTCCAGGAACTTCTGTTTAATGAACTTTTTGGGAAGTTGTGGACTTAATCTCCAGGCGGACGGCGGTCATTCTTGCTTGACTTAAAAAATAATGAATTATGGAACAGTTCAAAAATGTATTTATTGCTACCTTTCAGCTCAAAAGCTGAAAATTCCTGCATTGACTGGAGTGCTGCGAATGCATGTGCTTCTGTTGTAAAATATATGAGCAATATTTCTTCTGAATATGTTAAACGTCCATGTAATGAAAACGAGGCAGGTAATAGGCCTGGATCAGATAAAATCCACTTGGCTGATAAATCTCTTGAAGTTGGTGATCTTAAGGAAATAGTGGTATTGGCCACCCATACGGGTCTGTTCTTGATGTGATGCTAGACATGTCAGCTGATAGTCCTTTCCACTCTGACACAGGCAAATCGAAGGTTACTTCATTTGGTGATTATTTTAGAAAAAGTAGGTCTGTCAAATTTTACTCTTTTTAATTTTCAATTTAATTAGATCCGCTTCTATAATTTTAATCACCTCTTTGCAGATATCATATTGAACTTCAACATCCAAAGCAGCCACAATTGTTATTAAAGCCAACTCTTAGAACATACAATCTTTTGTCATCTGGAATTGGTCTGGAAGGTTTGTTGGTTCTTTTGCTTATCTAAAGTGTCCTCTTGAGTAACTGCTATCCTATGTGCTTTAGATGTGTTTTTAATGAAACTGACACAGTCATGGTATCCCAGTCCGTAGTCATGGTGTAGCAGTTAGGGTAGAACATATTATGATCTTAATTTTTTTGACCTGGATAGGTAGTGGTCAAGCTGATAAGAAAGGACAAGTGGCAAGGCCCCAATGCCATGTCTACATGCTGGCCTGAACTACTGATCCATATTGACATTTCCATCCATGTTTTGAAGGCATTGTACTTGTTACCTTCTGTAATGCATCGGTTAGAATCCTTGATGTTGGCCAGCCAGTTAAGGGAGGAAGTTGGTCATCACTCAAGTGGTAGACGTATGCCCATTCTACTGGTCTGTACTTTCTTCCTTGAAGCATCCATATTTTTTCCATTTCATTTATTTTCTTCCTTGAAGCACCTCTTTTGCCTTGAATAACAAGAAAATTATTTTTTTTAGATATTGGAAGCAATCACAACATTAAGATGCTGTGAGAATTTCTCCATCGAACGCTTGGAACTGTTGGGGGATTCTGTATTAAAATATGCAGTAAGCAGTCAGCTCTTTCTTAAATGGCCTAAGAAGCACGAGGGGCAGTTGTCTACATATCGTTCCTGGGCTGTTTGTGGTATGAATAAAGTGAGTAGAACGAAAGGGCGTTACGGGGCATTGCGAGATCCATGAATTCGAGGTGAATAATGAGAATAAATTGTAAGGATGAATTCGAGGTGAATAATGAGAATAAATTGTAATGGGGGAAAACTAGGAAGTGTGGCTATATAAGGGGGAGAGACTGATTGTAAAGGACATGACTTTTGATGAATTAAATCTTTGTTTTCTTCTTATCTTTGTTCTTTGTTCTTCTTCCTATTTTCTAGGGAGATCTTCCTGGGAGCAGGGTTTAACCACTGTCCCATCCTCCATCATCTCAACCATTTCTCCAACTCCCTTCAGATTCCAGGCCAATCGTCTCCTCCATGGCACCAGCCAAGCAGGGGAACAAGCAAGGAACTAAGGGGAAAGAGGTCATCGTCGACCTTGGTGAGGAAAATCCTACCAATTTGGCATCAGAGCAAGGCGAGGGAGGTATGAATCCATCACCCAACTCGGTTGAATTATCTCACATTAAACAGATTCAGGATCATTTGATTACTGCCGTTGCTGAAATTTCTGCAAAACTCGAATTGTTACTGCAATCGAGGGTTGAGGATAGGGGGAATCTGGATAATCGTGAGGGAGTTGGGACACCTCATATGAGGGTTCCTGTTGGGTTGGATATTGATGATCAATGGCAGGATAGTCGAAGAAACACCCAAAGGGAAGAACAGGCAAGGATGTCGGGAGGAAGGATTCCGCAAACGTACCGCGATGACGATGGGAAGCCGGTTGTTTTTGAGTGCGTCCGGGAAGCCGAGAGGCGGATCGCCGGACATAAGAATATGGAGTATCTTCCGATGGGTGGGAGTCTAGCAATGGTAGAGGAAACATTGAAGCTGGCATATGGGGATAACTCTCACCTAATTAAGGATAAAAGAATTGCAGCGGTGCAAGCACTTTCTGGAACTGGTGCATGCCGACTCTTTGCTGATTTTCAGAAGCGCTTCATTCCTGATTCCCAGATCTACATACCAGTGCCAACTTGGGCCAACCATCATAATATTTGGAGAGATGCTCAGGTGCCCCAAAGAACTTTCCATTACTATCATCCGGAGACAAGGGGGCTAGATTTTGCTTCAATGATGGATGATATCAAGAATGCACCAAATGGTTCCTTCTTCTTGCTTCATGCATGTGCACACAATCCTACTGGAGTAGATCCAACAGAAGAACAGTGGAGAGAGATGTCATACCAGTTCAAGGTGAAGAATCATTTTGCCTTCTTTGACATGGCATACCAAGGTTTTGCAAGTGGTGATCCGGAGAGAGATGCAAAAGCCATTCGTATCTTTCTTGAAGATGGCCATTTAATTGGATGCGCTCAATCATATGCCAAAAATATGGGCCTTTATGGTCAAAGAGTAGGTTGCCTCAGTGTTCTCTGTGAAGATGACAAGCAAGCTGTAGCTGTGAAGATTCAGTTGCAGCAATTAGCTAGGCCTATGTATAGCAATCCACCAATTCATGGTGCTCTTATTGTCTCTACAATACTTGGCGATCCTGAACTGAAGAGTTTGTGGCTCAAGGAGGTGAAGGACATGGCTGACCGGATAATTGGAATGCGGTCTGCTTTTAGAGAAAACCTTGAGAAACTAGGGTCTCCTCTATCCTGGGAGCAAACATTGCCCTCTGTTCTTGTTATTGCTGTTATTTCTGCATCTTTAACTTCTAAGGCCAGGCTTGGTACTTGTGGCATTCAGCAGATTGGGGGCCACTTGGGATCAAACAGGTGCACGTCTATTGCTGCTGGGATTAATGCATTGGCTTTGAAGCATGGCATTTCGTCGCGCCTTGGCCAGCTGTTATTCCTGTACCAATTTCTTACCTTATACTACTCCAATGGCGGATACTTCCTTGTAATTCGTAATCTGTACAACCTTGGGGACAAGGTTCTTGTAAAGGGGAGGGTAATTGGTATGAATAAAGTGAGTAGAACGAAAGGGCGTTACGGGGCATTGCGAGATCCATGAATTCGAGGTGAATAATGAGAATAAATTGTAAGGATGAATTCGAGGTGAATAATGAGAATAAATTGTAATGGGGGAAAACTAGGAAGTGTGGCTATATAAGGGGAGAGACTGATTGTAAAGGACATGACTTTTGATGAATTAAATCTTTGTTTTCTTCTTATCTTTGTTCTTTGTTCTTCTTCCTATTTTCTAGGGAGATCTTCCTGGGAGCAGGGTTTAACCACTGTCCCATCCTCCATCATCTCAACCATTTCTCCAACTCCCTTCAGATTCCAGGCCAATCGTCTCCTCCATGGCACCAGCCAAGCAGGGGAACAAGCAAGGAACTAAGGGGAAAGAGGTCATCGTCGACCTTGGTGAGGAAAATCCTACCAGTTTGTAACTCTACTCTTCACAAATTAGGAGCAAACAGAAAATTACAAGTAAGTTTTTGCATCGTTTTTTATAAATTCATTTTGATGGGATTATTAGATTTGAGAAGCTTTACACTTTGTCAATTGTTTGCTGCAAATATTTGGAGACGATTCAATTTTTTTACAAAAAAGAAAAGAATAGTCAGTAATAACAGGATGTGCTTATAGGAGTATCTCTGTATGCCATCCGTGTCATTAGTCATTGAATTCTTTAAACAATATTTTATTAACATTTACCAGGGGTATCTACGGGATGGTGCATTTGAAGCTTCATCACTACCACTTGAAGCTCCTATAAATGCTTCAACACAATCAGCAATAGAATCCTTGTGGTATGGTTCATCGTTCCATTTGCTCCATATCTATTGCTGATTGTGTTGAAGCATTTATAGGAGCTTACTATGTTGGAGGGGATTTGGTTTTGCCTTATTACTGATGAGATGGTTTGGAATAGATTTTGACTTCAATGAAAATTTAGTTGTTCAAGCTAATAAGACTGCTGAACTTTGGATGTATGAGCCTAGAGCTGAAGGTATCAAGGCCCTGAAAACTAATATTGGATATGTATTTGAGACTAAGGGCCTGTTGTTGGAAGCAATGACACATGCAGCCCAGCAGGAACTAGGAGCTCAGTACTGCCGTCAGGTAATAACCGATATGATGCCTGATCCACACAAGAAGTTTATGATAGCTTTAATCAGGAAGTCACCTGTTGCAAGCGGCCTCACTTTTTTCTATTTCTCTTTCACTCTGCTAGTCATTATCCGTAATTGCAAAATTTGAACCTAGTGGACAAGTTTATTTTGGTCTTTTGACTGTTGTTTCTACATCTCTTTAAGGTCTCCAATTTGCTGGTTGGTTGTGAAGATGGAAATAAAATGAAACGGACAGTCACATATAAGCAGAGACAACATGAAGAGACTGATTAATACACATGTTGGTCCTCGAAGTTTCAATGTATTTTTTAAATTTTGTTTTTTGCAGGGCTAAAGGATTTGAGTAATACTATAGTAATTTCTCTTTTGTCTTAAGATTAGCAGTATGTTCATTTATTTGAGGAGATCTGGATTGGTCTCAAACAATCAGCTTATTCCACATTTAATGCTTTGCACGTGTATTTGAGATTTGTGCTGCATGGGGTCATAGGTACACTGTTATTTTATGCAAGATGATTATGGATAGCGTCTTATTTTTGAAACAACAAATTGTAAATCATTGTGTATTACAAATGCGTAAAAATCGTCACTATTTTGTTGATTTTTTTTAACTTTGTTATTGTCAATGCTCATTCCAGAGGCTTGAATTTCTTGGTGATGCTGTATTGGATGTGCTAATTACGAGGTACCTTTTCAACAACTACACTTATCCTGGTGCATTGACTGATTTGCGTTCAGCGTCTGTAAATAATGAAAGTTTTTCTCAAGCTGCGGTGAAACACAGTCTTCAGCATCATCTTCAACACTATTCAGGTTCTCTTGCTAGTCAGGTAACTGAATATGTCAACTCTCTTATGGAAAGCCATGGTTGATGAAGCTTCACATATGAGAAGATGTTTGAAAGGCTCCAAGGTAATATAAATATTCTCTTAGATAATTTTTTGCTGGTACAGGTTCTTGCAGATATGGTAGAAAGTATTGCAGGGGCTGTTCTGATTGACACTAGAATGGATTTAGAGAAAGTATGCATGATATTTGAGCCTTTGCTCTCTCCAATAGTGACTGGATAATTTGGAATTGGCTCCAATGCGTGAGCTAATTGGGCTGTGCTGTCATCTTGGCTATTTTATTAGTACGAAGTGCACTGTTGCAGGAGATGTTGTAGTCATTGAACTTGGAGTTCAACTCAAGGATGTACTTTTGGTAAGAGAAGGAGAAGTCTAGAAGGGGCTAAAGAGCCAGCATTAGTTCGTACTGTTAGATGACCTGAAGGTTGTTATATACTAGCTATTTAGAGCCTCATTGGTGCTGTTGCAATCCAGAATGGTGGCCAGACCCCTTGAAAGCATAGAGTGCTATGCTTTAGATCTGGACTTTGTAGTGAACAGCTTCCCATGTTAGGTGCCTAACTAAGACATCGATGGCCGTATTTGCCCATTTTTATAAGTTGTGGCGCTAATATGTCTTTCACAAATATAATTGGTTCAGTGGCTGAACTAGTGGCTAGATTTTAACCATGGCTAGAGGCATATGATATATTATGGGATGAATGAAGATTTCTAAAGTAGAGTGGATTGTGAGATCCATCAAGCTTAGTTTCACATCTAATACTTACTGAGAGTAAAATCTTATTTATAAGTGAGAATGGACTATTGATCTTCAATTTAATTAACCACTTTTTAAGAGATGGTTTAGCCTATTAGTTTGCTTTAGGTTCGGTATTATGAATAGTATCAGAGCCTCATGGTGCCGTGTTAGATGGTGGCTGGACTAGGAACATTTGTTAGCTAGTCAGACCCTGAGTCGTTAGGTTGTATGCTAACAACGGGCTAAGTATATGAAATTCAGGGACAAACGAAGTGAGAGTGTTGGGTCGTTACAAAAACAAGTGGTAAATTGCCTACAATGTTTAAACCAACATCTATTATGTTCTAGACTTTGTATGAAATGGGATCCACTTGTTTTTGTTTTCTTATCTTGTGACATAAAGTAGTTTTTTGTAGTGTGCCTGGTTAACCTTTTGCCTCATGGGTTATTGGAACCATGACTTTTGATTGTCAAAAGAAAGACAAGTAGTTGATTGTGTGTCATTCTTTTTGGGCAAGCAAAGTTTGGTTATGATCTGATTCCCTTGTGATTGGCATTTTTGGATACAGCTAAGAGGGATCTCACATATTAGATGTTCATCTGAAAGGAAACAATGGGATCCGCTCCATCTTATCATGGAGAAAATGTTGGTCCTCCAGCAAAGAAACTAATGACTTCCGATGAGTTCTCTCTCATGGACTCGCAACAGAATCCCTAGTTCTTGAAGTGGTCTAAAGAATCATTCAAAATGGTGAAGTGCCTGTTCCAGGTAAACTGATAGGCCGCGTTGCATTACAACTTAATTAAAGTGGATAAGTGACTATCAACCAATTCTTTCTCCTGCAATGGCTGTCACGTTTACCCTGGCTGAAGGAGGCCCACGTATTACACTTTACGAGTTATGCAAGAAGTTGCATTGGCCATTGCCAAAATTCACAGCAAGCCAACACAAAACAAAGTTGGTACACAAATTCACTTTTATGTACATCTGTTTCTTGTTCTTTCTCCTGCTTACCAAGGTCGGTACTTCCAATGCAGATCTCCCTGGTAGAAAGGCTGGGTTCATCAGCTTCATATCAACGATCATGTTGCACATACCCAACTTTGAAGCCATCGAGCTTTCTGGGCTAAAATGTGCGGATAAAAAGAGTTCCCAAGATTCTGCTGCCTTTACCATGTTGAAGGCTCTTGTGCGACGAGGGAGATACATTTTAGAAGGTTAGTAATTTGTTACTGTACAATGTATTACTAATGCTAATTGCCTATTTATGTTCTTTTTAAATGTGTGCTTATATTAGTTTATAACTAACGTGGCATTGAGAGTGACCATTCTGAACCCACTCTCCAAGTGCTTCTTGTAGACATGGACTTTAATTATACGAACAGACCTTCATTTAATTATAATAATTTAATATTTTAGAGATAAATTCTGATTTTAAAGATAGATTTTAATGAACGAGAAGATTAACTATAATAATTGAATTTATTTATTTTTTATTATATTTTAATTGATTGAACCTTTTTTTAACATAATGTGACTTTTGACTCCTATTTCATTAAGGAAAAAATTAGTATCAGTTGTTATTATTTTCCTCATCAGGATATTTTGACACGAGTCATTTGATTAGAATAATTATTGGATGAAGGGCATTTTTAAAAAAATTAAATACAAGTAAAACCATGTGATCTAAATGGATGGTTATATTTACAATATTTATTCGTATTACTAAAGTATAGATTATGCAGTTTTTTTATGTAGATTTTTAACTGGTGACCAAATGTAACTTTTTTTATTGGAACTTTTTTGTAAGGACAATGTAAATGTGCATTTTTTTCTTTCATTGAATTATCTCTTTAGCTTGAAGTGGGGAGGTGTTGAATTAGTGGCAGTAGGTAAGGTTGCTTTGTCTATTCCACCAGGAATTGCAGATGTTTTAGTTCATCGCATACAATGGGAATAGGCGTTATATTTCTTAATCCGACCAAATGATTGATCGATTATGATCAAATAAAAACTAATAGAGGACTTTTGTTTGTCCAACCAAGTGATCAATCAAACCATCAATAAAAATCATTAACTAATAATTCTATTGTTAATTTTCTAAGTTCAATATGAAATTATCGTAGAAAATTATTATACCTAAGACACGTTAACCTTAATATTTTAACCTTCTCGTGTAATATAATATTTATTTATTCAAATATTTGAAAAAAATAGTGAATTTAATGTTTATGTTAGTTGACAGAAGATAAATTTATTCCATTAATTTTTATGTTCATAAAAAAATTACAGTTACGTTAAAAATGTTTTGTTGATGAAATAAAAGAAATTACCAACCGAAATCTGATATCCACAAGGACATGATCACGCTAATTTTTGTAGATTACGTTTTAGTCATTTCAATGAACTAAAAAGACGAGAGGATGAATTGTATTAAAAGGAAATGAAGACGAATGACTTTATTGTAACTTTAATTTAGTAGTCCTGAAATTTTACAAAAGAAATATAAAATTTGAAAGTTAAATTTTATTGTGTTTGGAAATTTATGAAATTTTTTTACAAAGTAAACATTTTTTTAAAGAAAATAAAAAATTGGGAAATTTTAGAGATATGAACATGCGTATTTTATTTTTATATTTTTTTTACTATTTAAGCACAGTATGGTATAATTTTTTAAATTTTTATGTCATTTCATTTAATTATATTTTCATTTCATATGAAATTTATTTTTCATTTACAATATTTTTATGCCAACAAATAGATTTTAAGAAAAAATTTTAGCCATATATTTTAATTTTACCTATTTCCTTGATCACATCACAACGTAAAATGCAAACTAGATAATTTCAATCCCTATTATAAGTGGATTATTTTTAACTTAAAATTGTCGTTAAGAATAATCGACTCCGCCTGTTTCAATTAACTCCACTTCACGAGCTCCATGAATGCTCAAAAATTAAGTGGGCCAAGCGGGACCAACACGAGGGCTAGCTTCAATGTTATTAAAACTAGAACAGTATCATTTTGCTTATCACCACTACATGAATGAATTGAAAGGAGAAAGCAGCAGCATGAACACATCTTTTATATTAGCAAACATGAGTGGGATCCAGTTCAAAAATATTCATCACAGTTCACTCAACCGACCACCTTCCTTCTTCCCACCCACACCCTTTTCAATTTAGCACGACAGTTAGCAATCAGCTACCACCATCTTCTGCACTGAACGCAGCGCAAACTCTCTTTTGGGTTTCTGCCGTAGCCAATGGCATCCTTGGTTTGCTGCTAGGATGAGACGAAACGTAAAGAGAAGCTGAACTGACACGAGGAAAATTACATGTACATGAGAATGTGTTATTATCAAGAGAGGCCTTTCTTCACTGCTTCTGAAGAATACATTAAGTTGCAATGAATGGGGCACTGTACAATTGAAGGAAAAATTAGTTGCCTAAGAGAAGTCAGCTGAAAGCCTACTTCAACTGTTGCCACTAAGAGCACGCTTTTTATAGTTGCTCTGCACCAAGCTCAATAGAAAGTCCGTGAATATATGCTCGTATTCTGGCATCTTCCCATAGCCTGAACAATATGCACAAATACGAACTGTTATACTGAACAATCATACCAAAAATCCCCTTGAATGATTTTTTTGAAAATAAAAATAAAAAGGAAAAAAAATGCAAACAAAAGAAAGTCACATCCTAGATCTTTAGAATACGGTGAGTCACTACCGGGTGCAATGTGCCCAGATTCAATAACGAGAACACTCGCTGAATTTAATAAAACAAAAAACCATTCACTTGCCTGGAAAGTAATTTATGTCTATAACATAAAACCTATCTCGACTCCCATGCTCTCGAATAATATCCATGTTGAACAGTCTCAAACCCTGTGAGAAGCATCAAGTTAAATTTTAACACTGTTCTGATAATCAAAAAGCTAGTATTTATCTTATTGAACGTCAAAAAAACTTGCCAGTCGGCGACGCAGCTCTCTAGCAAGTTTCTCAAGTAACGGTCTTGGAGGCAGCTCTGCAATAACCAATAGGATAGGAAGAGTGATTCATACAATGAATATGCGAACATAAGTTTATGGAAGCACAATAAAAATTGAAGAGGACCTGCAACACAAGGATCAAGATCAGCCTCGTCCGCAGAAGCAGCAGCACAAGAAACTCTTGGAAACCTAACAATTCCTACATTCTTTACGAGCTCACGCTTGGTGACATCTGGAAGGGAGAACCGTCTCACGACTTTTATTGTTTCGCCTACAATGTAAACCTTGAAAAGCACACCACCTGGGGCATCATGCAGAAACATCAGAAATTAATGATTGTACATAAAAAATGACTTTCATAAAATTGTTATTTAACTAGGATTATACCATGGTTGACAAATTCCTGCAAAACCAGAGGCAGCTCTAACTTGGATAGTGAGAAATGATCATATGCAAGTGACAGATCATGAGATTTAGGATTTCCATCAACTACCAAAGGCTTGGCAACTGCAAAGGCACCAAAATTTAACATCACGGCCTAAATAAAAGGTCATGCCACCAATTACTAATCCCATGTCAAGAGAAATGCCAGTCACGGCATAACACCATCCATTCACAACTTTCAGGTTAGGAAGACAGGTCTCAGAACCAGACACTACAAGTAATAGACCACATAAGCTGTAAATAAATTCAAACTATATAGCACAGAAAATCTTGATTCCTAAGGGCCCACAACAGACACAAATCCTTTATCATCAATAAAAGCCAAACTTAACAAAAAAATTATGCTTACATCCTAGATAAAAGCTTCCCATGCAGCTATTATAAATCAAAGTATGATGGAACTTGCAGGTAAAATTAGTGTAACAAAAAAAGTGCCACATAAATTACAAGCACACTAAAAATTAGAAATTCAAGGAATTTATTACAAGGTCTCTTCAAAACAGGAAAGATACCTAAAGGTAGCCTCAGGCCAGCTTTGGCCACAATATCTGGAATAGAAGCTGGGTCTTTCGTTATAACAAGTTGCCTAGGAACGCCAACTTTTCCTGAAAAAAATAAATTTCAAATGAGAAGTGAATTTATTTTTTGAACTGCAATCTCACTAAAAAGAGGAAAGCAAAGGGGGAAAATAATAGAGATGGCAATGACACCATTACATAGGCAAAGAAAAGAAACAGAAAAAAACATTTTCAATTTGTCCAATTGATATTCAAACTACAAACAGATAATTATCATTTTATATGCTCCTAGCCCTAGAATTAAAAGGAAAAAAATACCATTGCAATCACTCAAGTTAAGATCAGCAACTTCCTGCAACATTGATTGACGGTTGTGCACATGTTGAATTGCACCTGGAGGATCCAGTACGGTCACCTCCGGATGTTGTTGCCTATAATCCTTTAAAAAAATGTAAACAGAAAGTGAGAAGTGTTAGGTATTATTTACAAAATGCACAGTTCGGATCAGGCAAGAGAATGGAAATACTTAAAGACCAATAATGTGAAACAAATAGATGACATGATAAATAAATTTTAGACACAAATACTCAACAACACATGAATCGGGCATCTGAGATAACAAATCAAATTATCTATGCATCAATACTCACTCCAAACTAAGCCAGTGACACTGGTTGTAAAGATATTTGAAAAGAACATAAAGAAGAAGAAACAAGCAGCATATGAGATTATGATGATGACCAAAACAAAAACATATAAAACCACAAAAAAGTAAATAGTAACGCAAAAATTTTCTTATGTCTATCAAGATAACACCAGTAAACTGCAGTGAATCGGATTTTTCAAAAACTTTATTTTGTTAATAGCAGTGCATTCTACGCAGCTTGTATGAAAACCAAAGAGACATTCACAGAAGACAAAGAGAGATAACAAATCATGCCATACAAGTGATAATAAGATGGAAGAATAAACAGCAGAACACAAACCTAATCTTGATGGTTCGGATGAGCCAAACAATGCTGATATAGAACGCCTACATAAATGAAGCTTTAATGTAAAAAAGACCCAACACCATTCCGCAGTTAAATTCTCACAAATGTTAAATAGATATGCGTATGCATTGCTAAGACCGAACTCATGCAGCAAGTAAGTTCACCACACATCCTAGATAAAATTATAATACAGTGCAACCAAATCCGTTTATATCTGAACTAGAAGCTGAATCAGGGAAAAACGAGCTAACCTCAAGGATTTGGCGCCATTCTTTACCTGATAGCTGCAAGACCAACAGCGCAAATAAAATCAGACAGTCAAGCCGTCATCATACAAGACCATTTTCTGAGAAGACATCGCCAACGTCAATCTTTTACGATTGACTAATTAACATACATATGTTGAAGAGAGAAGGACTACGAACCTTATGCAAGACAATGTCAAAGGGACCTTGCTCGGAAAGGGGTCTATTTTGATCGATAGCGACAAATAAGATGCCTTTCTTCCTGCAAAAAGAGATGAGATGTTTTCAACACCAGTCAAGAACAGAAAACCAAATACAAATACAACAATCCCCTTCAATTCAGTGTATTAAAGAACAAGTCATCATTTTTTTACAACCAAAGTAGACAAACAATCGGTAAAAGTAAAAGAATCGAAAAACAGAAACAAAAACCAAAGATTCGGATTACGAAGTCATCATTTTTATAGAACACAACCAACATAAGTAGACAGACAATCGGGAAAAAAGAAACACACCAACGAATCCCAACATTCACGCCCATCAAACATCCCCCATTTCCCTGATTAACAAAGAAAATCACTAACCAAGCAAAAGATCGATCCAACGACAAAATAAAAAATAAAAAATAAAAAATTTCCAATGCAAGAACGCATAACCGAACAAAAGAAAAAGAAAAAAACCGCCCCGAGGCCACAAATACGAGAACAAAATATGAGCCTCCGTTTTGTACCTGGCGAGGCCCTCGAGCTTGGGTTGGAGGAAGCTCTTGGTCTTCTTCGAGGTGAGGGCGTAGCCCACAACCAACTTGTGCGGGCTCTCCCTCTCCTCCTCCTTCCCGTACCTCATCACCACCCTCCCCCACCGCACAACCGCCGGAACTCCACCGCCGCCGTCCTCGATTTCTCCGGCGAAAATCCGATCAGTCCCCGTTGAGGAGGATGGGAACCCGCTGATCGGAGAAGACGCATGGAGTTGGGAGGGGGCGGTATTTGTAGGGAGAGGTTATGGGCAGTTGTAGAATGGGGCTTCGTGTTTGGCCTAATTTTCAAGATTGCCATTGAAGATTTTATCGCGCCTCCTAGGCGGAAAATTGGCCGTTTGTGGCAACAGATACGAGGATTTTTTATATGACTATACTGCCCTTGATCTTTTTGCTACGGAAATTTAATTTAATATATATCCACTAATACGGGGAAGTTCTAAAAAATAATTAAGGATCTGTTACACGTCCCATTGGGTCATTCGTGATCAGTATTATTATTATATTTTGATCTAAATAAATTTATTTGACAAAATGTACTAAGAACGTCTACTTGTCATCCATCATTACATACAAGTGTCATCTTTAAGTTCATTTTTTTATTCCAACATCTACATTGTCCTCTCCTCTATTATTCTCTCCTCTATTTTGCCACATGGCATGAATATTATTTTGCATTCAGAATAATTAAATAATGTCTATAACTATTGAAGAAGAAGTTTGCAAGAGGTTAATGATGAATATATTTAGCTCGTTCTACATCAAAGAACAAAGAATAAATTGACAAGCAACAGCGAGGAGAAAAGGATGGAGTTAGATGAAAGAGTGAAATAATTGAAACAATGTGGGTCATTTAGACCACGCCAAGAGATTAAAATATAATGGATCATTCCAAATCTAATACAACCAAATTGGCTATAGTGCATGATATTGGATGTGAGCAATGCCTCAAATATTTTATATTAGATGTTTATCAGAAGACTTTGTTTACATTCTTTATAAAATTGTCATCTTGGATGATTTTTCTAATATAGATTTTTTTGTGTTTATAGATTATCACATTTAATTCTTGTTTATTGCATATATTATGATTGTTTTTATTTAACAAAAATATAAAGTAAAACCAATTGATTCATAGCAATAACAAAAAACACAATACAATAAAATCAACCATCTTAAGAGAACGATATTTGAGATAAGTAAATACCAAATAAATCCATTCATCATTATAATTAGCTTTCATATTTACTCATAAGTTATATATCAATTAATGTCAATAGATCACACGACCACGACTCATTAATAGAGGGGAGTAAGAAAAACATACATAAATATAAATAGTCTTTTAATGCCGTATAATTTTAAAAAATAGTAAAAGGTAAGACCCACTAGAGCACTCACATGTGTACCCACCAAATTGTAAAGAAAGTAAAAACTTTTCTAATTTTCGTCTACAAAAAAACGTGGATTTTTATGTCAAAATCTCAAACAATAATCCCATTACTGCAAGTGGAAATGTTCATCCAACTTAATTGGTCGCTATTATAAAACACCCGGTTTTTTTTTTACTATGCCCAAGCTCAAAATTCAAAATTTGGCTAGCGACTACACCGAGATTATCTGCCTTCGGGAGTGGAATTATCAGATTCCACATCGGATAGCGACCCCCTCGTGTGGCACAACTCTTACCCGACACATGTCACTACAAGAGTGAAGAGGATGGGTATTTTCGTCATCGCATGACAATGTTTAGATAGTGGCGGTTTCGTGGTTTTTAAGAAATATCGGGACGTTTTAGTGACGTGGAGGATTCGACCTGATCTCTGAGGACTGTTCGGCTCGAACCGACCCGACATGGGTCCGATCAGTATATATATTGTGGATTCAGGTCGTTATTTTGATTTTTTTAAAGCATTTTATTTTTTATTTTTGGGCCAATATTTCTACACCTTCCATTTTTAATTGTAAATAATCAAAATCAGTGAAACACGGAGCGGGCCTTATCTTATTAGGCCAAATTTCCCAATTTCAAAACAGTTTTTGCAAGTGATATAATGCGGGTAGGGTCGGGTCAACATCTCGAATATTCAATCTCAATTCTCAACAGTAAAACCGGAAGATGCTCAACCCTACCTGGCGCTAGCCTAGCTTCCCAAGTGTCTACTGGCCAATGGCCGGAAATGGAATGCACGTGCTCCGAGTCTTTCTATTACTTTCATAATGAATATCGCCCTTAACATGACATACAATAACTCTTTTTAAAAAAATAAATAATAATAATAACAACATACAAAAATAAGGTGCTTATATATATACATATATATATTGCTACAGCTTACAATTTAAAAGGACCCTATCCTCTTAGGCAATAATACAGTAGATAAAGGATGGTGGCGATAGCTGTTTCAAAATGTCACGATGTCGGTAAGATCTTTATCCCAAGGTTGTTTAATTTATATTGATCACGATCGATCGTCTCTACAATATTGCGAGTGGTCAATAGCTTGATATTTCTTGCTTTTAGTTACCGGCTTACAAAAAGTGCTGTATTGCTTGATGTTTCCATCTGTTTCTCTATCTCCATTCCTCACGAATATAGGTAGTATTATTTATAAATATGGGACCTTCTGTACAGAATCCACAGATACATGCCTTAATTTTAGTTAGATTCATCAAGCCTTTTTTATTGAAAGTGTTGCCTTATTTTTCTTAAGAAAGATTGTCATCTAATTGAATCATATACGTGTGTGTGTGTATATATATATATATATATATATATATATATAGCAAGAAGATTGTTTGCACAAAATTGTGGCACACACTTGGGCTCTTGCACAAACTCGAAGAATTAAGGTATTACCTTGTTCGTTGAGGGCTTATGCCATGTAAATATTAGAGTTCGAGGTTACCCCAACGAGTACTTGTCCCTAAAACTATTGTAATTAAATTAACTATCAAGGAAAATTAACACGAAAAATAAGACAAGTTGAACTTTCATTGATAAAGGCTTTGAGATTCAAAAATTTGCAAAAAAAAACTCTCATTTACGAAAGATCATTCATTCTATTACTAAATGAGGTTTTAGGATTCAAATTTATCACTTGATAATGGTTGACAAATGTAATTAATTAAAAGGAATATTTGTCACATGTGATATACGTCGTGTGTAACATATTCGATCTAGTCTAAATACCCTCGTTCCGACTCAACCAATATTTAAGTAAGTACAAAGAAGTGTTTGATCAACTTGAACTAGTCAAGTTATAGTTAAATTGATTAATCGATTTAACATCCTTGAATAAGAGATTCAATTCAATAAAGCCAAATGAGTCGGTGAATCAACTGGGCAAGTTGGGCCAAATAAGCAAGTTGACCAAACCTATTCGGACAAGTCCGTGACTCAACCAAACTGTGCCGATCAGCAAGTGGCTAAACCCATCCGAGCAAGTCTAACCAAGCCGGCCGAGCCTGCGATTCAACCAAGTTAAGCTAATGGCTAACCAAGCCATAAAACTTGTGGCTCAACCAAGCTAGGTTAACTTTTTAGCCCAAAACAAACCCAAAATAAAAAATATATTGTCGATTTGGTCGACAAATTTTATTTGAGTTTTTCTTGATATTTACTAAATTTTTGTCTTATTTCTGGGAGAGCTTTCAATCTATGAGTAAAAAATAAAAATGCAATGCTCTATTTACAGAAGAGAGGGGGTGTGGTTAATTACTAGCATTACCCATGGATGCTTATTAGTGATTTGTTGGCGCAAAAATAAATCTGTTATTTAGAAAATTTACCCCCTTTTCCAACCAATAATAATGGCATCCAATTTTCCTAACAAACCCACATTTTCCTTTATTTTTCACGTTCCAAATGACTCCTCGCGCAAGATATGGGGAACAATCTCAAGTGGTGGGCTCCCCTTTCGTAACCAAAATTCTCATGGCCGGGTATTTCTTCTCGTTGCAAAGTGCATTGTGGGCCCCAGGTTCCAATCATCCAATCCAAATGAGATGGCAGGCTACAAGGAGGATGTGTTCTACATGTGGGGTCCATTTCATTTTTTATTTCAACTCCTTCGTCGTTACTCGGCCAAAGCAACGAGAAACTTTCATCACGCTCCAAGCCGTGGCTCCCACTTCCGTTGAATCATTAATTCTACGCTCATTATGGACGGGTACCTTCTTTTGCGTGAAAATATGGCTCCAAACTATCTGTGTTTCGTATAATTATTTGCTAATCATTTTCCATGTAAATAATATAATTTAAATTAAGCAAAAATGTTATCCTTATCTAAAATAACGAACTAGCATTTATTAATATCACAAATCATATCAATTTTGAATCTAGAATTATTCTCAACAACACGAACGTATATCAAACATGTCGCAGTTTTGCAGTTTGCAGTTTGCACCTGATATAAGATAAATTAAACTTTTGCGAGGTAAATAAAAAGAATCATACAAGAACATATAATTGTAAGCCAGCTTATCATGCATGTACAAGCCGCAAGTTGTCGATCGTCCTTTACCTCGGAGACAATTGTACCTCATGTTTAATACATATACTACAAGAAGGTCATTATATATAAATCAAAAAAATGATCAGAAGCTAGAATACGCAGCTGTTACTTAACTAAAACGTCTAATATCATCATGATCTTCGCCATCCATATTGATAAGGCTTACACATCTGCTCTCCTTGTCCACTTCCAAGCCAGCCGACTCTTGCATTCAATAAGCAAACAAAATAAACCCAACGTTTAGCTAGTTGCCCAGTACAGATATTTATAACATATCGAGAAGCAACTCTGTCCTCATGTAAACAATGTAGATTCCAGCTTGCAATTTTTCAGGTCTACTATTTTATACGTGATCGTTCGTTTTTAACTAATTGATATTGTCTGGTCTAGCTACTTCTGTACTGTATTATATATAATTGGATATATCATATATATATATTTTTGTAGTAATATGTTATTCGAAAGACATAGCCTGTACCTGCATGCAATTAGGATATACGATTCTATTAAGTACGTACCTGGACATGGAATCTTATTTTAGGCCAACCGATCTAAAAGATCACAAGAAGCTGATAGGAATCCGCTAGCTTGTGACGATTCACATTCGACTCACGTGTAATTAGTTAGAGGGAATGCTGTAGTTGACAGTTGTTATTTTAATAGCTTGACCATTATATATCCCACAAAATTCGCGTGCATGGACGATTTTAAGGGACGCTAACGTAACTCTAGGGTTAGTATTTTAGATAAATGGATTTTGAAGCCTTTAATCTAAATTGAATAATTAACCGACATTATAAAGGGTATGACTGTTTCATCAATTGTAAGTAATCAAAATGCGGTTACCATTTTATTACTTTATAAAATATAGTTTTTAATATGACTTGTATTTTTTTTATCATTAAATATTTTCCTCCAAATGATATTTGGACAATCAATATAGTATTTAATATGGCTCATGTTTTTTTTAATATTACTAAATTAAGTACTTATTATTAGATATTTGTATTGCTTTACGAAACCTATCATATTACATTTTTCAGGTAAAACGATAAAAATACAACAAAATAGCATTCTATCACAGCCATTTAATTTAAGATCAATTTATCAAATATTTAACAAAGAGAGATTAATCATGTTCATACCATTTTAGTTAATTAGAAACCTTTGATAAAACTCACAATTACCGCCCCTCATTTAGGGGTAAGCAATTGGTTTCAAACGCACCATACTGAATCGAACCAAAATATTTTGGTTCAATTGGTTCGATAAATTATTTTGTTATTTAATTAAAACTATATCATTATTGTAGAGAAAATAATCATTTAATACGTAATTCTAAATACATATCATATTTTTAAAATAAAATTTTATCATAAAATTATTATAATTTATGATAATTAATATAAAATATAGATTTTATAACATTTAATTTAAAAATTGATTATTTTGGTTAATTATGTTTGATTTGGTTTCAAACCAAAATTGCTATATAACATTAAGTTTGCCTATTATCCAACTGAAAATCAAATCAAATTAGTTTAAAATTGAACCAAATTGTTAATTCAATTTCGGTTTGGTTCAGTTTTCGATTTTAACCGAAATATGTTTGCCCTTACCCTCATGCGGTATCTTTGGGCAACGCAAAAAAAACAAAGAAAAAAGAAGAAAGCAACATTTGCTCTTGAAACGAGTTTAGTTTTCATATATTACAGACAATTTGGATAGAATTATATGTTAAATTTATTCTCTTTATATAGTGATCTCACATACTAAATTAATTATATATTGAAGGGCTATCTTATTAATGAGTCTCTTTATATAATTTGTTACAATATTTAATTTAATTGGTTTATAAAAATATCGGTTAATTAAAGTACAAAGGTTGTATGCACGTGTAGAAACTAATATGCTTATTTTTAATTTATTTATAATGGGTCAAATTAGAAATAAAGTAAGCTTTATAGTTACATCTATAAAGTCAGAAAAATATACAGGGGGTCATGGTCCACAAATTAAATATATGATTTCTTTTATACCGACTCATGAGATCATGCATAAATGATTCAACCCATGAGATTAGAATATAGTTTTCTTCAAGATTAAGATAAGTTTCGTTTGAATAATATTAATAATTATACTTTATATTCAAGTAATTATATTTATTTTTATCATATGCACATATAAAATAGTAAAAAAAAATAATTACTTTATCGTGTGTTTATAAATAAATATTAAAATTAATTAAGAATCTTAATTAAACTAAATAAAGATGTCTCAATTATACTATATTCAAGCAATTATATTATTTTCACTTATACCATAAAATAAAAAAACAATTACTTTATCGTGTTATAACAAATATTAAAATAATAACCTTACCAACCAAATAAAGACGTTCAATTATAGTTAAATTATACAATACCTTTTTAAATAACCAAAAATAAAGCTAAAAACCCCACTTGGTGTTAAAATATCACTTTATTACAAGCTAGTTATTAACAAAAATATTAAAAGTACCGTTTTTTGTTATTTTTTAAACAGAAAGACGTTAAAGTTCATCCTCAATAAGGGGAGCACTATCGGACACACCGCAAGATCAAAGACAACGTACAACGTTGTTCACCCACACGAACTACTTTACGTAACAGTATGACCTCTTCTTGGAGGTTCTTCTTTACTTAATGTCTCATGTACATCTTTAAGCTTCATTGTTGTTATGATCCCGAAACCACAGATCTCTAGAAAGCCGTCGTTGCTTACACATCAATACACCAGAAAAGGTCGAACGGGCATACAAGTGTTTAGTTAACAGGAAAGATGTTGCTGGCGATCAGAAGTTAACAAACAGGTAAGGACTGATAGCTGGCCGCAAGGTGGTCACGGCCATACCGATTTGGTGGCCAGGGGTGAGGCCGGAGCTAATCAACGGCAAGCTGAAGTGGTGGCAGCATCGAGGTGAAGCTCATGCAAAACCATGTGGAAGTCACTAGAAATCAAAAGGTTGAAGACAGAGTTGAGTGGACGGCTCAGATCTTGCCATGTGCCACGATCTGGACATCTGATGCCTCTCATGGCCTAGTGGGGCCCACCAGAAGGTATAACACTATACATATGGCCTTAGGAAGCTTGGGTAGAGAGCCGTTCTGAAAGTCAAAAACTAACTCGAGTCCTCCTCAGTGACTCTATAAGGCGGGAATCGAGGAAGAAGGCCAGCGGGCCTCAAACCCTAAACTCCCGAGCCCACACCAGGCATTTGGCGATCCGATAAGTTGCCCTAAGATGCATGAAAATGAGACACCCTAAAAATTCGAAATAGATAGTAAACGCTGCAATGGCCTATAGATCGAGGCCTAAAATCCTAGCTAACTCATGAAAATCATATGTATACCTTGTGTATACACTGAGAACTCATTATCTACAGTATTATAACTGAAAACTATCATATGCATGTTGGGCTACTTAGCCACTTTAACATGCTCATACGGTCACCTAGGTCCATACTCATGATCTGAAAATTGTTCAGCTGGCTCGAGTTCATTTGAACCGACTCGATACTTAGTCGAACAGAGCAAAACTCAATTCTGGTAAAACCCCTAACCCAAAATAGGGTTTTACAACCTCTCCTCCTTATAAAAATTCTATCCTTAGAATTTCTCACATCAACTATGATTAGAGGACTCAACTAAAGATGTCATCTACAGCTGGTGCAAGCCATGAGTTATAACCTCGACGTAGCTCTCCCTCAAAGGCTAGCTAGATACATGCCCAAACAAACCAGCATGAAGCTGAAACTCTGAACACTGACAAAGCTCGCTAGCACATTAATAATCTGGCTATATGGACTACATGTGATTGAATCATCTGGCAAAGCATGTCATATATGTTGGAATCATCTTACTGGACTACAAACTATGGAGAAAAACATAAGCTCACCCCTAAGGGTCTACTAGGTAGTGGAGCATGTACCCTAGAGTACTGTAGGGTACTAGTTTGCACTACATTAAGAAAAACTATATCTCTGTGAGGTATATGGCCTGACGTCTACGCATGCCTCCCATATCATCATCAATGCAATAGGTCAACTACATGTACCCTCAGGGCACTCTGCTCCAGATCCTACGGCTATACTAAGGTACCCTGCCAATCTTGCTACCATACAGTGGACTCTGGTACCAAATAAAGGTATATGCTAATGAACTGTATGGCTCACTATCGCCAGTCTAAGTCAAACACTCAGGTGTCCCTGTAAGAGAAACTAAACTGCTCACTAGGTCGTAGCTAACTAAGTCCCGAGGTTAAACATCTCATTTTGTTCCATAATGGAACAAGGACAATTGCTATATCTCTACTGCATGTTATGGCTCATCGTAACTATGTATAATACCACTAACTACTGCTGAAGAGGCTCTCTATGATGGAATGAAGGTGAGAACACCTGTACATGTATAGCATGTCCCAAGGAGCATGAAAACATACTCTGCATGGAATTGTGGTGTAACGACCTGCCCGTTCCGAGCAAATTCAAAATATACATGCATGAAAATTCAATTCAAAATATACATGCATGAAAATTAAGAATAGAAAGATAGGAAGAATACCCAAGCAAAGACGAAGCTGGCACTGGCAGAGGGGAAGAAGATGAGAGAATGAAGGCGGCTAGGGTGAGGAGAACGTGCCCTCTCAAAATATAAAATGAAAATGATGGCTAGGGTATGGGAAAAACACCCCAACACCATATTTCATTTAACTGGGTAATTGGGTAAACCATAAAATATAATATTTAACCAGGTAGAGAATATAATATAAAAATAATATAATAATAATAATACTTTCTCCAACACTCGATCCTTCCCCGACCGAGTCGAAATATATATATATATATATATATATATATATATATATTTTACAGTCGTTACAACACATTAGTGGCACACCGTCCCATACGGATGTGATGTTGTAATTAACCTAACCTAGAATGTCCTCTAACTCAATAGAAGCTTGTTAATATGCTAAAGATATGTCTCCATAAATCAATTACCTGCACGATACCTCGTTGTTTCACATAGCAATAAAAAGTTACCTAGTTATGCATAACGTATGATATAAAGCACCCTGTCAACTTCCTCCACAATAGTTTCAAATTATTTAACAATTATCTAAATTTTTGTTTCATCTAGTGGTCATTCTTCTGTAATTAGAGCACCGTCTCAACTGGGTAGCCTCACTCTTCTTTTAAGGTTCCCCTCTATGTTACCTTGGTGGTTCTGCTGTTGGTGTTCTACTGACCTATTTTGGCTATTGAGAGGGTTGGCATTCTTGTGTTGCGAAATAACCTTCCCTTGCTTATGGGCATGGTCGTACTCGAACACCAATTCTTGAGTAGTGGCTCGAATCAATCACCTCTGCTATCACACTCCGTGGTGCCGTAGCAATCTTACTCCTCAATTTTGGCTTCAATCCCCAACAGAATTTGTCTGCTTTGGCCTTTTTAGTTGTCAAAATCCCAAGTGCAAAATGCTCCCACCGTAAAAACTTCTTAGCATACTACCAGATTGAGTCCTCTCCCTGTACTAGGTTGGCGAATTCTAGTGCTTTCTTCTGGACAATGGACTCCAGAAAATATTGTCCATTAAAGGCTACCACAAATTCCGCCCACATGATGGAAGAGATCTCATGTTGATCAAACGTGGTTTTCTCCATTAACTTCCACTCGAAGCACAGCATGTTGCCAATCCTCACTTGATGGCGGTTGGGCGCAGACAAAGCCCTGGAAGCTTTTTCTGTCGATGCAAATCCAGCTCTTAGCCTTCATTGGATCAATCCCTTGGAACAAAACACTCTGGGACTCCATTCTTCCTAATCTTTCCTATAGTATAAGCGGCCGCTATCATCAACAACTGTGCAACGAACAGTTGTTGGACCAATGGTAGCACCGGATTTGAAAGTTCCCTCGCTCGCCACGAGGTCCACTAAAACCAGCTGACCCTTGGGTACCCCCTGACCACAATCTGGGATTATGCTGGGACCCGAGATCCTTTCCAACTACCACTCCCAGTAACCACTGGACAATATGCCGAACAACAAAGTTAGTATTTGTTGAAGCCTGTGTCAGTCCTTGTATGGCTGCCAGGATCTGGCCAATACATTTTCCATGTTGGAACTTGACTGAGTAGATTAGTTTGACTACCTACGCATGCCTACCATCTGAAACGTCAATTTTTTTTTTTTATGGTTCATTAGTATGTTTTTTCTACTTGGGTTTATTAGTGAGAAAATTATCTAAAACAACAAAAATTAATTCTATAAAAGAATAATCAAGACTCATATAAAAGAAATTTTACTCCTTGAGACAGTGACTCTTGGACTTTCAACAAGGTAATGACCGATTTGTATGTTTCCATGGGAAACACAACTCTGATTCCTCCTGTAACGACCCGCCCATTTCTGAGCCACGAGTCAAGTGTTACTATATGAAACTAAGTGTCTCATAAATTAATTTTCTATTAATTTTCAAGATTTTAAATAAACTTTTGACATAAAAGTTAATGTAATAATTTTCCGGAGTAATCTAAGTCCCATGAACCAGAACCAAAATCCTACTGCCATGCAAACAATCTCGATAAAAGAATAGTCCAATAATAGAGTCACTCTAACTGTCCCAACTCTACCCATCCTTCAATGCTCATACCTGCGGAGACAGTTTTGCGTTGGTGATAAAAGCACTAAGTCGTATAATTACAGAAACAATTAATATATCCCACAACATCTGAATTACGTCTTTTAGTGATTATGAGCCTCTGTTGAGCTCTTAATATGCTTGGGAGGGTGGCCGCTCATCCAGCTAGCAAATCCCATGTATGTGCACACACGCTACATGGCCCTCGCCCTATAGTTACCGATATTTGCCATTGACTCACCCTCTCGGTATCACAACGTGCATAATGAGTTGTCTTACGCCACTGCACCATATCACCCCTTTCAGTATGGGGGCAGGTATTTAATCTTAAAACGTAGGGGGTGCTGCCCTATGTCGGACTGAGCCAATTCGTTGACCCCGGTTGCGCTCGGCGCATGTGATTGAATGTTGAGTCAGGCCACTAAGACTCCAAAATTGAAATATATAACATTTCAAGTAATTATACAAACCTAAAATTGTGATGAGGTACATTTAACTATGACACATGATCTTAATATGTATGTAATTTCTCTAAAGTCAAATGTGCACACAAGTTATCCAGAGGATGTTGTATTTAATAACAGAACTTTCCTTATATAGAAGAATATGTGTAGAATTCAAGAAGTCACTACATTAAATTTTATAAATATGTGTGGAATTCTAGAAAGTCATTTGTGTGATAACGTAAAGTCAAAAAGTAATTATTAAGTTAATACGAATGGATGTTAAATCCTAAAAATATTATAAATATCATTATACCGATTTGCTAGATGTCAAAATCTATAATTTATAATATTAATTTTTTCAGGAATTAATTTAACTAAATAATATTTATGGTTCGTTCTAAGATTTACAAAACCCTAAATAAAATAACTGTAACGACCTACCCAAACTGAACCAAGTGTTACCTAAAATATAATTGATGTAACAATAACATTTTAGAGCATGATTCATAATACATCAAATAAGTCTAGAAGTTTATAACTCATAAAAAGAAATCATGTTCTGATAACATATGACCATATATAAAATAATCGTCCCACAATCTTGGATCATTTCCTATAGCCACATTTACAACATAAGAAAAAATAAAAGGAAGTCCAATTTATTATCAATTCACCAAACCTAGGTTGGTAAAAGAAGCACCAACCACACTTTTATTCTTCAGTCCAAAGCTGCTCACTTGTGGAGGCAATTCAACATTAGAGATAAAACCACTAAGCCGCATAATTAAATAAAACAAGTCAATATAATCCCTATTATTGTTTCAAGAGACGTTTAGTTATGAGCGTATGTCGAGCTCATTATATGGTGGGAGGGGTGGCCTCCCCATCTAGCTACCATCTCATTCATGCGCACACATGCTACGTGGCCCACGGCCTGTAGTTACCGATATATGCCATTGACTCACCCTCTCGGTATCACAAGTGCATAATGAGCCTACTTCCACCACTGTGCCCTGTCACCCCTTTCGGCCAGGGGGCAGGTGTTCAATCTTTTAGGGGTGCTACCCCTGCCGAATTAGTCAACCCCGGTTGCCTTCCAGCGCATGGTGGTTAGATACTCAAGTCGACCAAGACTCCCACATAGTAATTTTAAAGGTGCGGCCCTTTGTCGGACGGAGTCAATTCCTTGACCCCAATTGCATTCCAGCGCATGGTGGTCGAATCTGGGCTCAGGCTGACCATGACCACCAACAACGGAAAATACAACATTTTAAATAATTATACGGACCTGGATAGTTTGTAAGTGAACTCGCAATTGCGACCAACTATCCTAATCTAAATGAGAACACAAAATTATACATAAGTATTATTTTATTCAAGTAGGAATGCATGCAACTAAATGACTTATATATATCACTATTAAAATTCAACAACATAAATCATGCTACAAATTAAAAAATATTAAATATTAAATTCTCAACAAATATAGTGAGATAATTAATTATTCATGTGACATAATCATTTAAATCCTACTTTGCATTTTAAATTAATTATCTAAATCATAATTAACACTTAACAAATAATAAAATAATTATTAACTTATGAATAAATATTTAATTACTATTATTAGTATATTTTCTTTTGAGACAATAATTACTTAACCGCGGTCTTGATAATTTAGTTTGCAGTTTTACATCCTTAATTACTTAAGTCGTTCAATTAAATTATTTAAACTAGTCTGTATTATCCTAATTCAAAGATATTACTAATACAATTATTATAAATTATTCAACTCATTAAAGTTTTGAACTTTATTTATTTTCATTATTCTACTTAGGTTCAACACTTGTGATTTTACACGATTATAGTTTAATAACTCATTTTCTACCTTACTGACTCGTTATTAAAATAATTACTTTATTTGCCTAATATTAAATTTAATATGGTAAAGGTCAAATTTTATTTTATTAATTACTTATAATCATCCAATTTAAAATTAATTGCTTATAGTACGCCGATTAATTATCAATCGTTTATCATTACTCGTATTTTTATTACTTTTGTCCATGTCGATTTCGTCCAATAATTAATTAGTTTAGTAAGCTTTACCCATAACCCATAAAAATGATTATTTTTAAAGATTTATTACGAGTTAGTATTATTTTTTAACTCGAGTCGGTATCGAGTCAACCCATATTTACAAAACTGTCATCTTCTTCCTCCCCAACGTCCTTCTTCTCCTACCTTCTTCTTTACACCAGAAAACAGGTCCAGGCGCCTTCTTCTTCAACTCAAAACTAGATCAATCCCTTCTCCAACTGCTTCCCTTCCCTAGCAATCCAATTGGAAGCATAAAGCTCGTGCTTTACAGCAACTATCCGTGTCCAAACTCTGTTCTGCACCAAGACGTGACTCTTGGCCCGCAGCACCACCGGGAACTCTTCCCTTCTCCCTGCACGACAATCCAACGACAAGGCCAAGCGCTGTGAGCATGCACGGCGTGAGCCTTGGCCGGCGAAGTGGTATAGATGTCTGGAATCAGCATTCATTCTTGAAATTCCGCCTACAAACCATTGTAACTCCACCCCCCTTCGACCTAGCAGCCAGAGAGGTCGTCGAGGTTGTGAGTGGCTGCCTTGCAATTGTTTACAGTCGCCCATCCTTGCCCAAATTCTTGCACTCGTCGGCCATGGCGAATTTCAGTATATAGTTTAGTTTTAGTTGTTTATTGTTAATTTCAGACTTTACTTCTCATGTTTATCAAGCTTATCTTCAATTAACAAGAATATGCATGCAATAAAATTATGAAGAGGGAGATAGGAAGGATACCCAAGCAGAGAGCAAGAAGTGCGGCACCGGTAAGGAAGAGGAGAAGAAAATGCGAACAAAGGCTAGGGGTGAGGAGGACGTCCTCATAAAAATAAAATGAAATGATGGCTAGGGTATGTGGAAACACCCCAACACCAGCATTTCGTTTAACCGGGTAAATAATAAAATGGGTAAATAATTAATCGGGTAGAATCAACTAGGTAGAGTATATAAAACGTTAGGTCCTTCCTAGACCGCATTCGGTCTTTCCCGAACCACGTCAAATATATTATTTTATTTTATTTTTTTCACAGTCCTAACAAAAACCTAATTAATTTTTTAGGGTTTTACATGTCGACCTAGCATCTAGTCTATGGCATGTGTGCTGGCCAATGCCTGCTCATCTCAGCCATATGGTAAACTGATGTTAGGATTGATATACCTAGAAGGGTAAGTGTGAAAATACTCGAGTAGAGGCTTGGCTCTGTCTAACATCTCTGGTCACATAAAAAGAGACTAGAACTCTCTTGGAAAACTGGTCACACTGCTTTAGGACTCTAACTGGGAAGTATCTCATCCTCAAATAGTCGAACGTCATGCCTCAATCTGTGGTGATGTAAGGATGTCTGTCTTAGTCATGGTGGGTATTGAAACATTGTTAGGATACTGGGCGACTCACAATTATGGGTAGGTCCATAGACATGCCTCTAAGATCATCATGATTAGACTCTGCCATAGGTCGCTAGCCTATGGAATAAGCAATCAACAACAAGTCTAAGAGACGGCTCTTAAGTAGCTCTAGTTTAATCAACTAATAGTAGGCATGTGTTTCTCGATACCAAACTTGTAACGACCCGGCCATTTGTCACAACATTTTGGGCCTAGCTGGCTAGGTGTTACTCACAATTAAACAAATATGTCTAACATTTTTATTTAACAAAAACATATATAAAGATTCCACAGTCTTAGACCGTTTCCCAGTAGCCACACTTATTTCTCAAATAAATAATAAAAGGAGTCCTCATATTTATTTTGCTCCATGCCCTGGTTGTCAATCACCTACTTTCGTATCTGCACACCTGCGGAGGCAATTCCGCATTAGTGATTACAACACTAAGTAGTATAATAGATAAAACAAATCAAGTACATTCAATTATTTCCTTATGTTTATTTTAATATGCGGTGGAGCGATTTCGCTATACTCCAAAACAATGCGGACGAGGTATCTGCTGTGATCCGCACACCCCAGCCGTAGCCCTTTTGTGGGGAGGCTACCACTACCGTCTCCAGTGCCAGTGCCTCACACACCCCGACTGTAGCCTTTTTGT